>JABYQS010000493.1:0-20544 GCA_022592435.1 Cerioporus squamosus
GAACAGCAAGCCATCAAAGTCTAGGAAGTACTCACGAAACTCGACAACGAGGACGCGCTGCGCGCGTCCTCTCTCCTCCAGAGGCTCGGGCTGCAGCGAACAGGGAGCGGAGAAGCAGCTGCGGAAGACGACCACAGCGTGGTGGCGAGCAGCCCGGGAGCTCGACGTGGCCCGGGAGAACGTGCCCGGGAGTGCTGGCGAACAGCCCGGGAGCTTGAACGCGGGCTCAACGACGTGCCTGGGAGCGCTGGTGACGTGTCCACAAGCCGGCAGGAGGCGTAGGACGAAGTCAGTGCAAGCACCGCGGTATGCGCGATCCTGGCGACGTGCTGGGAGCCGTGATTGACAGGCAGGTTAGCAAGGTCAACACTGGACGCTGTCGCAAGCAGGTGAAGGAAACTCACGAAGCTCGACGACGAGGACGCGCGCAACGCGTCCTCTCTCCTCCAGAGGCTCGGGCTGCAGCGCACAGGGAGCGGAGAAGCAGCTGCGGAAGACAACCCGGGCGCGGTCACAAACAACCCGGGAGCTTGACATCGCCCACGAGTGCCGAGCGAATACAAGGTGAGCGACTGCCTTCATGCATCACAGATGAGATATGTGACTTACACAATCTAAGATGTGTCGTCCCATGGACATCGACATGGTGTACGCGCCTGGGCATAACCTTCGACGTGGTGGTGCGTGCCCGGGAGAGCGTATCGAGTACTCTTACACTTGCGCAGGGCTGCGCCGGCCGCTTGAGTCGTTTCGCAGGTGTGGTGTTTGGAGGCAGTGCATGCACTGAGAGAAGAACAGTCTCGCCCGGGCGGCACGCGTAGTGTTCAGTCGCAGCACGCGTCAGGATGCCGCTGCTTCGCTCACGACCAGTGTTCGCATTGAGCTGGAGTCGTCCGCGTCACGTCCGCGTCAAACTGTGCAGAAACGCAGGCAAGGAAGGTGCGTACCTCTTGTTCTCCTCAAGTACACCGCTGCGACTCGGAACTCCCGGACGATGTGAGGCTTGTTACGGCCGAAGCTGGGCCGGCTGGAACAGCGCGAGTGGTCGATGGAGAGGTGCAGGCAGTAGCGAGATGAGTGACGAGTGCAGCTTACAGATGGCAGACGGCACCATGAGGATGGAGGGCAGCGGCAAGTGCAGTGCAGACAGGGACAGCGTGGCAGGGAAAAGGTAGGAGGCAGGAGAGGCCATGGAGGTTGCTGTCTGAGGGATGAGTGTCGTGGTGAGAGATGTCGCTGTGAATGTGGGACGACTGTGTAGCCTCGGTGATTGTGCTCTCCGCTGTGAAGGGAAGCGGCCAGCGATATGAGCAATGGTTAGCGAGGTCATCACCGCTTGTTCAGCGGGCTCAGTCAGCGCGCATCCTACGGCAGTCTCGGTCTAGGCTAATCCGCTTGTAAGCACCCGGCACTAAGGACCGCCTTCGCTTTGTATGCTGGATGATGAATCAGTACTGAGCCGAGGATCCTACTAGCTGTACCATGGCTTAGAAGCCCATGCCTGGGTCATTGGTCTGCGTACTGAGCATGAATGCCTGAAGTAGAGTAGGTATCTCAAAAGTCTGAGTAACACGAGAGTCGGGACAGAGACTCAAACTCCGATGACTTGTCGAGATCTTCTGCTTGCTTTCTGCCCGGGATACTTAGCTGCGCTAGCCAGCCGCGTTCTCAATACGATGAACGAGGCAGGCACGCCCGCAACATCCAGAGAATATTCTCGAATGACATTCCCGGAAGTTGGAACTGCGTCCTTCTGCCAAGAGTGCTTACTCGCACTTCATCTAAGTAAGTATAAGCCAAGATCATGTGAGCCATAGACACAACCAGTGTACCATGGAAGCTCATATGCTACTGAATATAGGATCTGAGTTAGCGGCCTAGACAAGATTCTGTTTGTGACTGAAGTAACTAGAGGCCGCCGGCTGCACACTCGGAAATGCATATCGATCAGTGGGACAGTGGCAGCCCTCATCACTCAGCATCGTTGCATAATGTGCTGTTAAGGCACTCACTGTGCTGGATGGCAGGATGGCATAAATGCGGCTAGATCTGAGCTCAGAGAAATGGCGAGCGCGACCGTTAGGCGCTACCACTACGCCACTGGTGCACAGATCTGGATCTGGACTGCCGCTCGCACTTGTCTGCCCTCGTACATGCCGCACAACGTCAAGCGTGCACATACTGAGCCCAATTAAGTATTGCAAGGTCCATATACTACTACCAAGTTCTGTTCTGGACCAGAGATCCAAGCATAAAATCTCTCAGCATCGCTCATCTAACCACAGAAACAGCAGGAACACTTGCAAACAGCCCCGATGCTCTCCCAGTGCATCCGCTCGCCGAGAATCCCCAAGAGCTCGCCGCAATATTGAGCATCCCCAGCTGATGCAGATCCGAGCGCCAAGTACGCGACTTGTACGCGAGCTGTTGCGAGATGTGAAACACACTCCAAAGCGTCGAAATGCGTGTCTGTCGCACCTCGGGACCCGCTAGCTCGCAGCCCCGCCCCACTGTCTCCTGCTGTCACCCCTTGGTTGGTTCGCATCTCGGGCTTGGCCCTCCGGGCTCCGTGAGTTTGTCATACTCAGAGCGAGAGTTTGCTCATGTTTTGCGCTACCTTCGTATGTATATATAGCCTGCTGTCTCTGCCCGTTCCAGCACCTCATCCTCGCTCCGACTCCTCCCTCCTCCCTGCCCTCTATTCTCCTCTTCTGTTGTTTTGTCGCACCACTCTCTGAGCTCGCAGCATCCACTGTTGTCTACGCTGATCCTCCTCTCCTCGACACCGTAGCTCTCGACATCCGAGTCATACCATGAGTCTTCCGCATATGTGCCCGGTCTACGTGCTGACACTCCGTGTGCCGCAAGAGTCCTCTGATCCCACCGGCTGCACGTTCCATCGTCGCTCATGCTCTCCCAGGTTACACGCTGGTAAGTCCGCGCCGTGATTTGGATGTTCAATGTGTATCAACATTTACTTATCATACTCTGCATACAGAAGGTATCAAACTCTACCACAGCATCTGGACTCGGAGTCGCCCCGCTGCCTCTGCCATTCCCAACGGAGAGCCCGAGGTACGTCAGGGGATCGCAACGTCGATCTGGGAGGTGCTCACCCTCCGGCATGCAGCGACTCCGCAGACAAGCATGGGCTTGAAGCCCGGGAAGTGCCTCAGGTACATCTCCGACTCCCTACTGCGTAGCTGCAATCCCTGACATCTTCTTGACAGCTCCCTCTGCCCGTATCCGCCGTCTCGAAGGCTAGCAGTGACGCCGTGCCATCGGACACAGTCCACACTACTGCGAACGTGAGTTGTGGTGCTGTCTCCGGCAATCTGAACGGGCACTCACGTTCAGCGACTTTGCAGGCTCCGAGGAGTCGCTCATGTACAGCGCGCCGAAAACGAGTCTGCTACTGCCCGGCTCGCACGCCAGCATGCCTACTAGTACAGAGAGGTATGCATAAAGTGCGACGCCTGCCGGGGCGATACCCGCCGGTCTGCACTTTGCCAGGGACACTGTCGCAGCACTTGACCGTTGCCGTGACGCTCAACACGCCTCGCTCTCGCTGAGCCGGCCACCGCATGCAGAGGAGAACAGTGCGACATCGTCGGCATGCCTCGCCGGGTTCACGGTGTGTTATGAAAGTTATAGTCTCGTTACAAAGGGAGTTACTCACCTTCCCTCTATCCCGTGTTCGCTAGCATCCAGGTCCACTCAACACATCTGCGAGCGTGTTCTAGGAGCTGCAAGAGCGTCCCTGACAGAGCCGGACCCAGAAGCGACCCGCCTGCGCATGCATCGACGCCAGACGATGCTTTTACTCCCGAGGTGCGCTACACGGGCTGTCGATGGCACTAAGACGGCCCACTGTGCGCCATGGCGGCGACCAGCCAGCAAGACAGGTATGCTGGCCGCGCTATGCAACCAGGATCAGAGCTGACAGGCTTGCAGGATGAACGTCCTCGCCCAAGCCGAGCCGGAGCGTCGCGGCGGTATGCCACACTGCCCTGGTACGTTGTCCACTGCCGTACCCGGATGGCGCTGACTTGCTCGGCCAGCGCGTTGTGTATCGGGATCACGCCGCTGCGACTCGGAAGTCGACTCGGGAGTGGCGTCCGCCAACACGCGCACGCGAGAGACGTCCGCCTGACGTGCTCGTGCTCCGAGCCGGGAGCTGAGGCTGTCCTGTCTTGGTGCACGCGGCGTACTAGCAGAGCGCGGTATGTGTTCGTCCCGGGCATCAAGCGGCCTGCTCATCGTGCACCAGGTTCCCGACGCGATATCGTCCGCTCTTCAGCCCCCCGTGCAGAGCCGAGTGCAAAGTGGATGCTTGAGGCTCGAGAGTCGGGCCCGGGATGAATGAATGTGCAGGACCTGGGTGCAACGCGGCACCCAGATAACGGGCGGACGCGATAGTCGACGCTCCCAGCTGTTCGCGACAGGTTCGCCTCGGAGTCGAGCTATCGTAATGGATTTGGTGAGTGAGCGGACCTTGCTCCGTGCGCGTTCAAGCTGACGAGTCGGATCTTGCGTTTGCGCAGCCGGATGAGGGTGGCTGCCGTGCGTGCCTACTTTATGTACGTGTAAGACGCTACTGTGATGCGACTCGGACGAGTCGTCGAAGGCTGCAGGTACGGACACTGGCATCAGCCCCGAGCGTCTGCATCCAAGGTGATTGCACAAGCCCTCGCCACGGAGCAGACGAGCGGCAGGACGTGCCTTGCATGTGACAACCATGAGAGCTTGGTGAGTCCTCCCCGTTACACGTATCCGCGCTGCAAGGACGCAAGATATGCTCACCTTGCTGTCACAGAACCCCGCTGCCCACAGCTGACGGACACGGCCTCGGCGCGATGTATGCACGGCACGCACCCGGACCGTCTGCGGCGGCGGAGGCTAGGCAATGCCGCTCGCGCCAGCCGCACACTTGGGACTCGAGCACCCGGAGTCCGGAGTTCTGCATGCGCGGCGATGTCTGTACGGTACTTTATTCCTGCCGACGGACGAGCGCGCAAAGACTCACCTGAGAATCGATAGCTACAGCGGGGACGCATGCGACGTCCACGCGCTCTCGCTGCTCGAAGGTTCGGACATGCTAGATGTATGCGGCGTTTGGGCCGTCTGTCGTGCGGCCGTACTGACTCGTCCCCGCTGGTAAGGTCACCAGAGTCGGCGTGTTCGCTGTCGGACGGCGTTCCAGGAGGCCTGCTGCGTGCTGTGAAACTGGAAGCGGACATGGATGTCCGAGACGAGCACAGGTATGTTGTTCGTTCTGTGTACCGCGACGGAGAGTGTTCAGAGTCGGGCTACAGGAGCGAGAGCTGCGCGTGCACGCCCGGGAAGGGGATAAGTTGGGAGAACAAAGGTGTGTGACTCTGGCTGCTGTACGCGGAATGAGACATGCTCACCGTGTAATGTCCAGGTCTTCGCTTTGGCTTGCGGTGCATGTTGGCGCAGAACCAGATGACTGGTAAGTCGTGCTCGATGTGAAAGCAGCATGGGCGTGTTATGTACTGTAGCTGGCCGAGCGGTACATCAGCTTCACTGACAGACGGCATAACATGACAGATTCGTGAATTAACCACCAGTAAGCTCCCCGCACCTCGTCGATCGCGCACGCTATTGCGATCACGGGTAGTGTGTGCGAAGCTTTAATCACATAGAGCGGGACCTGAGAACGACGGCACATATCTACGTGGTGCAAGAAACCATCGTGCGCCGCACCTTCAGAGACCGCCGCTACTTCAGTACTTAGTCACCGTCATCAGGGGCGCCCTGCCGCCGCACCCCACCACCGCACTTACTCGGAGCGATGGTGGAGTGCGGCCTCGAAGGACGGATGGCCCATGGGTACGAGACCACGCCCGACAGTCTCCACAGAGAGCTTGTACAATGTGCGATAGGATTGCTCGAGCGCAAACCGAGAAGCAACATACACTAGTACTCACCATTCATCAGCTCCAAAGCACCGCGCACACGGAGGCTCATGGAGAGCGTCCCGCCATCGTCGCCACCCTCCGTATGTAACTTCAGCCAAACCCGGACCCGATCGCATCGCTCTCGGGCCCTAATCCGCTGTTTCTGCTTGACTGCGCTGGGCTCCTGCTATGCTCGACCATCCCGTCGTCCTCGAGGGCCCGACATGTGCACAGGGTTCAGACACAGTCCTGCCAGGTAGTCGCAGTCGCAGCAGACCGAACCAGTGGTACTGCGAGGGCGCGAGTCCATTCAGTGCCACCATCGGGGCAGGACGCCGAGACAAAGTCGGTACGTACGGTATGCACAAAAGTTGGAGGGGGCGCCGACTCGGACCGCGAATCTTGGGAAGCTTACCCTCGAGTGCTCCATCGGAAGGCCTACGCCGCCGGGAGCAGAACGTACTTTGCGGCGTGAAACGCAAGCGACGCAACGCACCTGTACGCCCAATGTACGCCTGCAGGAGGAGAACGCAGCGATCAGTGGATAGATGCGTCAGGGACGTTCGAACGTCATCCCGCGTGCATACTTACCCCAGTAGTCTCTTTGTTAGCCATAATGCTTCGTCGTGATTGTACCCGGCGCTCTCAGATCTCGCTTGCAAGCGCAAGCTGGTGTCTCTCGCGCGCCCCCAGGCGTCTGCGGAGCCGGACGTCGACGGCCCCAAATCGCAGATGGTCTTCGCACGTCTATCCGGTCTTGCACCGTGCCTGCTCAAACTTCTGGTAGCAGCAACGCAACGGGTCCTCCTCCAGGTCGGTGGCAGCTCGCAGGGCAGCGCACGACGCCTGAGGTTACGGTTACGCTCGAGCTGTTCGCGGGAATCCGTGTACGACCGGATGGACCAACGCGATCTCGAGCTTGAGCGACGAGTGGTCTGAGCCCAGTGCAGATGTGCGTGCGGGCATCCTTGGTTCTACACCGCGACTTCATGTTCAATCACTGGCACCTGATCCGCCAGTGGATAGTGGTCGCACAACCGCGCTGAGTACGTGCCCTGAGTACGTCCCCGTCCACGTCCATGTTTCGGGGCTGCCGCGTGCGTCCGAGTCGACGGCGACGCAGAGCGACTCGTATCGTGCGTGTTCGACCTTCTCTCGCCGTCTCCGCGCACGGTGATGGACTCGGGGCGAGCAGCAAAGGCGCGAAGTACAACCGCCGAGGGCCGCTCGCTCCACGATGCCCGCCGTCGTGAACCGAGCGATCTGGAGGCTGGAGTTGTCAAGCCAAGAGGCACAGCAGCCGGGCTGTGAGGTTCGTGGCGACTGAGCACGCGTGCCATGTGTCGTGCGAGTTGTACCGCGGGTGGATGATGCATGTGTACCGAACGCCGAGCGTCGAGGAATCGGAGCGGCGGCACTAGCACCCAGCCGAGTACACACTCGCACATCACGTCCTCTTGCTCTCGTTTCGGTTGAGATTGCGGGGGCGGGGCGGACGTGCGGACCACGAGGGAGCGCCGGGTGGACTGCAAACTAGTACTGAGTTGGAAGATAGTGACGGTGGGCGCAGAGGGTTTACATGGACGCAGCAGAGACTGGTGAGTCTTGCTCGCACTCACCAAAGTACTCCTCCGTTCGTCGGGGTCTGCGTTCGTGAGATGCTGTTGTACTCGTACCTCCGTCCTCTGTGTCGTCCATCGAGCAAGTTCCCGGCCTGTTAATGTCGAGTGGGCACGAACCCACGCAGTCCTACGCAGATTGATTGGAGTAGAAGTAGGCCGGCTACAAAGACTACTGCGTATCTGCGTACACAGCGGGCCGCTAAAACAGGCTCCAGGATACCAACCGTCTGGAGGAACATAGGGTGCAGGAAACGGACTTGCCAATGGAGGGACACACACCAACATGCCAGGGTCTTGTCGGCAAGCTGATTCGGACACGCCACCGAAGGAGACGGCGCCCTGAAGGAGCGGAGACGAGGAACGCGGCACGCCCACCCGGCCACTCTCTTCACCATGTCCGTGCATGCGCGCGCGAGAGGAGTCGAAGTTCATCGAGCGGTACACGGTGTGAGGCGCAGGCAAGTCAACGAGCAGACGGGTGCTGAGATAGCGCGGGTGCACGCATGGTGGTCGACAAGCCGAGAGCGTTGGGGCCGCGTCTCACGGGGTATGGGGAGGACGGGGAGCCTGGGCTGTGTGAGCAAAAAGTGCGAAAGGCGGGAGCGTCGTGCGAGGGTCGCGAGACGGCGGGAGAATACGATCAGTCTGGACCATGACACGGAATGTGGACTACTGGAATCTTACCAGGCAGAAGGTCTGAACAGCGCAGAGACACTGTGTTACTGGTGCATGAGAAGCTCGAAACGTTCGGGTGGAGCACGGTCTTGCAGGAGACGGCGCCGTCTTGAAGACTCTTGCAAGTTGCCGGAGACAGAGGACGAGGAGGTCACCTGCGCGGTACGCCCATGCAGTACGATGTCCGCTGTCGTTGCCGTAACCATCCGCCACGCGCGAGTCGAGGTCGCTCACGAAACGTCGACCGGCGCACGGTCAGAGGCGGAGCGACAAGTGAACAAGCAGCGGGTGCTCTTGGCGACGGTCGACTCGAACAAGCTGAGCCTGCGAGCACTGGGAGCGTTGATCGGGCTGCGGTGGGCTCGAGCGGGGGGGTGGATGGGAGCCGCGGGAGACGCCCAGACGCGAGGGGAAGTCGTTGTTCTCCGCGTCGACGACGGCACACGCGTCTTGAAGACGGACGCCGACGACGAGGAGCAAGTCGCGCACGGTGCAGGCAGCGAGCGCGGACAGAGGCGAGTGACGCGCGAGTGAGGACAGACAGCGTCGATCGAGCCAAGCAGCAGCGACTGGGGCGGGGCGGCTGTTGGGGGCCTCGTGGGGTGCGCTCGTTGGCGCGCTCGCTGCTTTTCTCTTCGCCCTCGTCGCTGGATACGCCTTCTGCCCTCCTCTCCTCTCCTCGCAGTGCGCACTCGCTGCTCGTTGCTCGCGATGACCCGCTTCGGGGACTTTGCGCCCCTGTGCCACCAGGTGCCCTCCTATGCCTGGTGCAACCTCTTCTACCGCCAGGTTCGTCTGCCTCCTCCTCTCCCTGTCCGCACTCGCTCACGCCGCGCACAGATCGAACACCACAACTCGAGCATCCTCCAGGCCGTGTCTGCAGATCCCGTCTCCGCCCCCGTCGGCGTCAACCCCGAGTGCGGCATCCTCCGCGTCGGCCACGAAGGCTCCCTCGCCAACGTCGCCAACATCATCGCCTGTGCGCTCAGCATCATCTTCACTCTTCTCCTCATCGTATGGACAACCAGAAGGAGAGCTGCTGTCGGTGAGTCCCTGTCCTGTCCCTCTTCCTTCCTTCCGTTGCCATATTCGTTTGCGCCCCTTCCCGCTGCACGTCCTGACCGCGGCGGTATGCACCCTTCGTGCACCCATCCAAGCCGCCCCGTCGCCGTTGCGCCATCTCCCGTTTCACAACCATTTTCTGCCTTATCGACGCTCTGCCTCTCCGGCGGCATGCATCCCCTGTGCTCGCATCCGAGACCAAGGTCTACGACCGCCATCGCGCCGTGCCTCTCACGCCCTCGCGAGCCCTCCTTGCGCTGTCGAGCACTCGTCGTGTGACGCATACAACCACCTCGTTCCTCCGTGACCCACTTCCAGCGACGCTGCATGTGGTTGCAACAGTCGGACACGCCGCATGCTCCTCCCCAGCGAACTGCAGCCGTCAGGACGACTGGCCGACCGCCCACCTTCGCCTCACCTCCAGCGACGACGGGGCGGCAGTGGGAACACGGTGTCAGGTCGTGCGCGATTGTCTCCTGCCCCACAGGCGTGCCATTGAGGCAACCGTCCAGTTCGCAGCACGCGCCAGCGTCGTATCTCTCCGCACTGCCCATGGCGGGCGGTGACTCCCCAGGCAGGGCTCGTGCGGTGTGCTGAGTAGCCATGAGCGTCATGCCATCCTCTTCATGGGGCGAGCCGGGGTGGATCGACAGGCTTGCGACCCAATTGTGGACTCCAGAGGGCGTGCGTCGGCTTCCCTGCCTTCCAGTCTATCTGGCCGCCGGCGGGCAGCTGCATCGATCGTGGGTTTCGGTCTCCGCGAGCACCGCTGCGATAGCCACAGCAGCTGTCCTCTTCCGCGACGCGTTCTCGTGCACACGCGGACGACTCGCACGACTCGGGCCTAGCCAAGGGCCTAGCTCCCCTTACATTCTTTGGCTGCAGGGCTCTCGTCTCTCTTCTGCTTTCTCCCTCTCCATCATCTGTTCTCGTCAGTGTGCGGTGGCGAGTACCAAGCGGTGTCGATCGCACAGTCTGCTAAGTACCGTCCATGCCGCATGTTCCGCACGCCCTGCCCCTCCCCGCGCATCCGTAGCTGCCAGCCATCACGGTATCCACGACCCCTCATCTCTCTCCAGCACCGACGCGCGGCAGACAGCGGACCTGGGCGACCGTCAGTCTCGTCGACACTGGACGCGGGGGGTGTCAAGCCTTCCGTTATTGTTTTACCGCGCAGGCGCGCCGGTTTCCTGTCCAGTTCGCAGTACGTGCCAACCCCGCCGCGCCGTCACCTCCACGCCCGGAGCTGCGCGCGATGCAGTGTCGGCGGGACCACATAGCGCGGCCTGACCGTCGTGTTGTTGGCACGCGTCGCGCGCACTGATCAGACCCAAGCAACGCCGTTCGAGGCGGCTGGCGGCTGTTTTCGTCGACCATCTCAGATGTCCGTCATCGAATGAGAGGCGCGTCGGCTTCCCTGTCTCGCACTCTAACAGGTGTGCCGGCGGGTAGCTGTGTCGATCGTGGCGTTCGGTCTCCGCGACGGGGAAGCCGCCGCTGCTGGCAGCGCGGTCTTCCGCGACTCGTGCTTAGCATACTCCTTCTCCCCGTCCTCGATATCTCTCTCAGACGCACACGCTAACCCCCTCGCGCACAGGCCGGGTCGAGTTCCGAATATTCCTCGTCCTCTACCTCATCACCCTCCCGCTGCAGCTGCTCTCCACCGGCGCGTTCCTCGAACAGGGTCGACCGCGCTCACTGCGATCACCGCCGTGCATGCCGGCTTCGTCGCCGCGACCTTCTGGGCGCTGCTCGGGAACGCGATCGTCAGCACACAGGTTGTCGAGGACGGCACGATGAGCTCGTTGGTGGTGAGTCCCAGGCCTGCGCCCCGCGTCTGAGATCGTTCGCTGACGCACGCGCGCAGCCGTTTGACTTTGCGATCCTGGCGTTCCTGGCGGCGACGATCTACATCGCGCTGGACGTCGGCTTCTCGTTCACGACTGTGTTTGGGGCCGTCGAACCCGCCCGACGCCCTGGGCAGCATCCCGCTGTTTGTCTTGACGAGTATTTGGCCGGGCGCGTGAGTGTTCACTCTGTTCCTCTCCTCCTTCGCTCGATCCCACTGCCTTGCTCCCTCGCCGCCGTCTATGCGCACCTCCGCTGCCCTGTACCCCACCCGCTGCGTCCTTCCCACACCCTCGCACCGCACACGCTGACGCCCCGCTGCAGCGCCGCAATATTGTACTTCGCTATCATGGCGTACGTCGTGCTCGGGCTGCTGAACGAGCTCCGCCCGATGTGGTACTACGTCCTGGCTGCGGTCCTCTTCGTCCTCAGCCAGCTGGACTTCTTCTTGCTGAGCAAGGTCATTTGCAAGGTGCGTCTTCCGCACACTTTCGGCGTCGGGTCCACGACTGACGCATTTGCTGCTTCATCGCGCGCGGAACAGGCGGCCGCTACGGGTGGGGTGAGCAAGGTGGACGGATCGTTCATTGCGACGTTACTCGAGACGGCCGCCGTCGGCGTGCTGTTCTCACCTTTGGAGGGGTATGCATCGTCCTGGCGGGCGATCGCGTCGTGGGCGCGCAGGCGTCGCGTAGATAGAGTTGTGTGTAGTAGTTGAAAATATTTAGTTGTGCTCTACGTTGCTGCGTGCGTGTGCGAGAGCTAGGCGGCTAGCGAGTGTTGAGCGGGGGCCGGGGTGCGCGTCGGTGCTGCGTAGACAGACGTGGGTAGTGGCAAGGAATATACTACGTTCTGCGCGGTGGATGCGTGCACGAGAGTCGGAGACGAGGAGCAGCAGAATGGAGTCGGAGCGGCGGCCGACGGCGAGCGACTGGCGAGTGACAAGCGGGGCAAGATCTCCCGGATCGATCGTTTGCCTCAGGACGCTATGGGCACTACATAGAACACTGGGATGTGCTCCCTTCATCGTATGCTTCCTCTAGTGCGGCACACTGCCCCAGAGGACAAATCGAGAGGTCTGCAGGACTTGGTGGACTTGGATGGGACTGCTGGAGGAGAACTGCTTACCCGGTCCTGTGGCTGGCCTGCGTGTACCGCCTGGGTGGTTAAGTCGAAGTAAGTAGTTCGCGTTGCGAAGCAAGTCGGGGTCCTTGTTCATAGAGCGACAGTGATATTTCGTGTTCAATACATCTACAGCAGCTATTACATGTACTAGAGACTGGGAAAGAAACGAGAACAGTGTGCAGGATACAAACCGGAGACAGATACAGCGGTCGGGAGCCGCTCCGAGCCTCGGGCGCCTATACCGCACTTGCCGGGTCGTGCGCGCGCTGCCTCTCTTCCACCACGACCACCACTATGCACTCACACTCGCTCGTTCTGGCCTCGTTCTTGCTTTTCTCCGAGATCCTGGCTCTGGAAGTGTGTGCTCCCTGCGAACACGGTCTCTGGAACCTTGACATCTCGACCTCAAACGCGCGGACTGGATGCTGGCAGCGGACATGATGTAGCCCCGGAGAAGAGGTAGCATGTGTACGCGCAGGGAATCATAGTGAGTTCTCCATGTGTACTTGGGCGAGTAGGTACGTACCGGGTGCAGATATGGTGCGGGTGCGACTGGCATATGTGCCGTAGCTATACGCCCGCATGCAGGCAGCTACTGGACACGACCCGGCCTCGGAGATCGTCAGACGAGCGCGAGAGACGCGAGAATTCGCACCAAGGTAAGTACTCCTCGCCTCGTATCGGCTCCGCTCGTGCGTGCAGGCTGGAGGACGACGTGGTTGACGTTCGGGACGGCGCGCAGACACTCTGCTGGGAGATCTGTGCTCAGACTGGGTTAGAAGCTGCCCCGGGATTGCGAGCTGACCACACACGTACCTAGCTAAGCCTCGCGGCTCTCCCTGTTTCCTCCGACACGCGAAACAACCAGAATGCGCCCGGGAGCGCTGACTCGAGGTACGTCAGAGCCAGTCCATGGGCTAACACATTGTGAACGCACCTCAAGCGGCCTATTCAGCAGGCCTGTCTTCGTCGATCTGGAGGTCCAGAATCATGTCGGGCGAGGAGCAGTCTGTGCAGACAAGGTACATGAGCGGATGTTGTACGACGAAACTCCGTGCTCACCTGCAAGCAGCATACAGAGAACGCGTTACACGCGTTTGCTCTCACCGCTGCAAGCCGCGTCGTCCGCATGTCAACAGCGCGCGGTCCCGGCAACCTGCTCGAAGGTAGCAGATCAGAACAGCAAGCCATCAAAGTCTAGGAAGTACTCACGAAACTCGACAACGAGGACGCGCTGCGCGCGTCCTCTCTCCTCCAGAGGCTCGGGCTGCAGCGAACAGGGAGCGGAGAAGCAGCTGCGGAAGACGACCACAGCGTGGTGGCGAGCAGCCCGGGAGCTCGACGTGGCCCGGGAGAACGTGCCCGGGAGTGCTGGCGAACAGCCCGGGAGCTTGAACGCGGGCTCAACGACGTGCCTGGGAGCGCTGGTGACGTGTCCACAAGCCGGCAGGAGGCGTAGGACGAAGTCAGTGCAAGCACCGCGGTATGCGCGATCCTGGCGACGTGCTGGGAGCCGTGATTGACAGGCAGGTTAGCAAGGTCAACACTGGACGCTGTCGCAAGCAGGTGAAGGAAACTCACGAAGCTCGACGACGAGGACGCGCGCAACGCGTCCTCTCTCCTCCAGAGGCTCGGGCTGCAGCGCACAGGGAGCGGAGAAGCAGCTGCGGAAGACAACCCGGGCGCGGTCACAAACAACCCGGGAGCTTGACATCGCCCACGAGTGCCGAGCGAATACAAGGTGAGCGACTGCCTTCATGCATCACAGATGAGATATGTGACTTACACAATCTAAGATGTGTCGTCCCATGGACATCGACATGGTGTACGCGCCTGGGCATAACCTTCGACGTGGTGGTGCGTGCCCGGGAGAGCGTATCGAGTACTCTTACACTTGCGCAGGGCTGCGCCGGCCGCTTGAGTCGTTGTCGCAGGTGTGGTGTTTGGAGGCAGTGCATGCACTGAGAGAAGAACAGTCTCGCCCGGGCGGCACGCGTAGTGTTCAGTCGCAGCACGCGTCAGGATGCCGCTGCTTCGCTCACGACCAGTGTTCGCATTGAGCTGGAGTCGTCCGCGTCACGTCCGCGTCAAACTGTGCAGAAACGCAGGCAAGGAAGGTGCGTACCTCTTGTTCTCCTCAAGTACACCGCTCTGCGACTCGGAACTCCCGGACGATGTGAGGCTGCTTGTTACGGCCGAAGCTGGGCCGGCTGGGAACAGCGCGAGTGGTCGATGGAGAGGTGCAGGCAGTAGCGAGATGAGTGACGAGTGCAGCTTACAGATGGCAGACGGCACCATGGATGGAGGGCAGCGGCAAGTGCAGTGCAGACAGGGGACAGCGTGGCAGGGAAAAGGTAGGAGGCAGGAGAGGCCATGGAGGTTGCTGTCTGAGGGATGAGTGTCGTGGTGAGAGATGTCGCTGTGAATGTGGGACGACTGTGTAGCCTCGGTGATTGTGCTCTCCGCTGTGAAGGGAAGCGGCCAGCGATATGAGCAATGGTTAGCGAGGTCATCACCGCTTGTTCAGCGGCTCCGTCAGCGCGCATCCTACGGCAGTCTCGGTCTAGGCTAATCCCGCTTGTAAGCACCCGGCACTAAGGACCGCCTTCGCTTTGTATGCTGGATGATGAATCAGTACTGAGCCGAGGATCCTACTAGCTGTACCATGGCTTAGAAGCCCATGCCTGGGTCAGTGGTCTGCGTACTGAGCCATGAATGCCTGAAGTAGAGTAGGTATCTCAAAAGTCTGAGTAACACGAGAGTCGGGACAGAGACTCAAACTCCGATGACTTGTCGAGATCTTCTGCTTGCTTTCTGCCCGGGATACTTAGCTGCGCTAGCCAGCCGCGTTCTCAATACGATGAACGAGGCAGGCACGCCCGCAACATCCAGAGAATATTCTCGAATGACATTCCCGGAAGTTGGAACTGCGTCCTTCTGCCAAGAGTGCTTACTCGCACTTCATCTAAGTAAGTATAAGCCAAGATCATGTGAGCCATAGACACAACCAGTGTACCATGGAAGCTCATATGCTACTGAATATAGGATCTGAGTTAGCGGCCTAGACAAGATTCTGTTTGTGACTGAAGTAACTAGAGGCCGCCGGCTGCACACTCGGAAATGCATATCGATCAGTGGGACAGTGGCAGCCCTCATCACTCAGCATCGTTGCATAATGTGCTGTTAAGGCACTCACTGTGCTGGATGGCAGGATGGCATAAATGCGGCTAGATCTGAGCTCAGAGAAATGGCGAGCGCGACCGTTAGGCGCTACCACTACGCCACTGGTGCACAGATCTGGATCTGGACTGCCGCTCGCACTTGTCTGCCCTCGTACATGCCGCACAACGTCAAGCGTGCACATACTGAGCCCAATTAAGTATTGCAAGGTCCATATACTACTACCAAGTTCTGTTCTGGACCAGAGATCCAAGCATAAAATCTCTCAGCATCGCTCTAACTAACCACAGAAACAGCAGGAACACTTGCAAACAGCCCCGATGCTCTCCCAGTGCATCCGCTCGCCGAGAATCCCCAAGAGCTCGCCGCAATATTGAGCATCCCCAGCTGATGCAGATCCGAGCGCCCAAGTACGCGACTTGTACGCGAGCTGTTGCGAGATGTGAAACACACTCCAAAGCGTCGAAATGCGTGTCTGTCGCACCTCGGGACCCGCTAGCTCGCAGCCCCGCCCCACTGTCTCCTGCTGTCACCCCTGGTTGGTTCGCATCTCGGGCTTGGCCCTCCGGGCTCCGTGAGTTTGTCATACTCAGAGCGAGAGTTTGCTCATGTTTTGCGCTACCTTCGTATGTATATATAGCCTGCTGTCTCTGCCCGTTCCAGCACCTCATCCTCGCTCCGACTCCCTCCTCTCCTCCCTGCCCTCTATTCTCCTCTTCTGTTGTTTTGTCGCACCACTCTCTGAGCTCGCAGCATCCACTGTTGTCTACGCTGATCCTCCTCTCCTCGACACCGTAGCTCTCGACATCCGAGTCATACCATGAGTCTTCCGCATATGTGCCCGGTCTACGTGCTGACACTCCGTGTGCCGCAAGAGTCCTCTGATCCCACCGGCTGCACGTTCCATCGTCGCTCATGCTCTCCCAGGTTACACGCTGGTAAGTCCGCGCCGCCGTGATTTGGGATGTTCAATGTGTATCAACATTTACTTATCATACTCTGCATACAGAAGGTATCAAACTCTACCACAGCATCTGGACTCGGAGTCGCCCCGCTGCCTCTGCCATTCCCAACGGAGAGCCCGAGGTACGTCAGGGGATCGCAACGTCGATCTGGGAGGTGCTCACCCTCCGGCGTGCAGCGACTCCGCAGACAAGCATGGGCTTGAAGCCCGGGAAGTGCCTCAGGTACATCTCCGACTCCTACTGCGTAGCTGCAATCCCTGACATCTTCTTGACAGCTCCCTCTGCCCGTATCCGCCGTCTCGAAGGCTAGCAGTGACGCCGTGCCATCGGACACAGTCCACACTACTGCGAACGTGAGTTGTGGTGCTGTCTCCGGCAATCTGAACGGGCACTCACGTTCAGCGACTTTGCAGGCTCCCGAGGAGTCGCTCATGTACAGCGCGCCGAAAACGAGTCTGCTACTGCCCGGCTCGCACGCCAGCATGCCTACTAGTACAGAGAGGTATGCATAAAGTGCGACGCCTGCCGGGGCGATACCCGCCGGTCTGCACTTTGCCAGGGACACTGTCGCAGCACTTGACCGTTGCCGTGACGCTCAACACGCCTCGCTCTCGCTGAGCCGGCCACCGCATGCAGAGGGAACAGTGCGACATCGTCGGCATGCCTCGCCGGGTTCACGGTGTGTTAGATAAGTTATAGTCTCGTTACAAAGGGAGTTACTCACCTTCCCTCTATCCCGTGTTCGCTAGCATCCAGGTCCACTCAACACATCTGCGAGCATGTTCTAGGAGCTGCAAGAGCGTCCCTGACAGAGCCGGACCCAGAAGCGACCCGCCTGCGCATGCATCGACGCCAGACGCTGTTTACTCCCGAGGTGCGCTACACGGGCTGTCGATGGCACTAAGACGGCCCACTGTGCGCCATGGCGGCGACCAGCCAGCAAGACAGGTATGCTGGCCGCGCTATGCAACCAGGATCAGAGCTGACAGGCTTGCAGGATGAACGTCCTCGCCCAAGCCGAGCCGGAGCGTCGCGGCGGTATGCCACACTGCCCTGGTACGTTGTCCACTGCCGTACCCGGATGGCGCTGACTTGCTCGGCCAGCGCGTTGTGTATCGGGATCACGCCGCTGCGACTCGGAAGTCGACTCGGGAGTGGCGTCCGCCAACACGCGCACGCGAGAGACGTCCGCCTGACGTGCTCGTGCTCCGAGCCGGGAGCTGAGGCTGTCCTGTCTTGGTGCACGCGGCGTACTAGCAGAGCGCGGGTATGTGTTCGTCCCGGGCATCAAGCGGCCTGCTCATCGTGCACCAGGTTCCCGACGCGATATCGTCCGCTCTTCAGCCCCCCGTGCAGAGCCGAGTGCAAAGTGGATGCTTGAGGCTCGAGAGTCGGGCCCGGGAATGAATGTGCAGGACCTGGGTGCAACGCGGCACCCAGATAACGGGCGGACGCGATAGTCGACGCTCCCAGCTGTTCGCGACAGGTTCGCCTCGGAGTCGAGCTATCGTAATGGATTTGGTGAGTGAGCGGACCTTGCTCCGTGCGCGTTCAAGCTGACGAGTCGGATCTTGCGTTTGCGCAGCCGGATGAGGGTGGCTGCCGGCGTGCGTGCCTACTTTATGTACGTGTAAGACGCTACTGTGATGCGACTCGGACGAGTCGTCGAAGGCTGCAGGTACGGACACTGGCATCAGCCCGAGCGTCTGCATCCAAGGTGATTGCACAAGCCCTCGCCACGGAGCAGACGAGCGGCAGGACGTGCCTTGCATGTGACAACCATGAGAGCTTGGTGAGTCCTCCCCGTTACACGTATCCGCGCTGCAAGGACGCAAGATATGCTCACCTTGCTGTCACAGAACCCCGCTGCCCACAGCTGACGGACACGGCCTCGGCGCGATGTATGCACGGCACGCACCCGGACCGTCTGCGGCGGCGGAGGCTAGGCAATGCCGCTCGCGCCAGCCGCACACTTGGGACTCGAGCACCCGGAGTCCGGAGTTCTGCATGCGCGGCGATGTCTGTACGGTACTTTATTCCTGCCGACGGACGAGCGCGCAAAGACTCACCTGAGAATCGATAGCTACAGCGGGGACGCATGCGACGTCCACGCGCTCTCGCTGCTCGAAGGTTCGGACATGCTAGATGTATGCGGCGTTTGGGCCGTCTGTCGTGCGGCCGTACTGACTCGTCCCCGCTGGTAAGGTCACCAGAGTCGGCGTGTTCGCTGTCGGACGGCGTTCCAGGAGGCCTGCGTGCTGAAACTGGAAGCGGACATGGATGTCCGAGACGAGCACAGGTATGTTGTTCGTCTGTGTACCGCGACGGAGAGTGTTCAGAGTCGGGCTACAGGAGCGAGAGCTGCGCGTGCACGCCCGGGAAGGGGATAAGTTGGGAGAACAAAGGTGTGTGACTCTGGCTGCTGTACGCGGAATGAGACATGCTCACCGTGTAATGTCCAGGTCTTCGCTTTGGCTTGCGGTGCATGTTGGCGCAGAACCAGATGACTGGTAAGTCGTGCTCGATGTGAAAGCAGCATGGGCGTGTTATGTACTGTAGCTGGCCGAGCGGTACATCAGCTTCACTGACAGACGGCATAACATGACAGATTCGTGAATTAACCACCAGTAAGCTCCCCGCACCTCGTCGATCGCGCACGCTATTGCGATCACGGGTAGTGTGTGCGAAGCTTTAATCACATAGAGCGGGACCTGAGAACGACGGCACATATCTACGTGGTGCAAGAAACCATCGTGCGCCGCACCTTCAGAGACCGCCGCTACTTCAGTACTTAGTCACCGTCATCAGGGGCGCCCTGCCGCCGCACCCCACCACCGCACTTACTCGGAGCGATGGTGGAGTGCGGCCTCGAAGGATGGATGGCCCATGGGTACGAGACCACGCCCGACAGTCTCCACAGAGAGCTTGTACAATGTGCGATAGGATTGCTCGAGCGCAAACCGAGAAGCAACATCACTAGTACTCACCATTCATCAGCTCCAAGCACCGCGCACACGGAGGCTCATGGAGAGCGTCCCGCCATCGTCGCCACCCTCCGTATGTAACTTCAGCCAAACCCGGACCCGATCGCATCGCTCTCGGGCCCTAATCCGCTGTTTTGCTTGACTGCGCTGGGCTCCTGCTATGCTCGACCATCCGTCGTCCTCGAGGGCCCGACATGTGCACAGGGTTCAGACACAGTCCTGCCAGGTAGTCGCAGTCGCAGCAGACCGAACCAGTGGTACTGCGAGGGCGCGAGTCCATTCAGTGCCACCATCGGGGCAGGACGCCGAGACAAAGTCGGTACGTACGGTATGCACAAAAGTTGGAGGGGGCGCCGACTCGGACCGCGAATCTTGGGAAGCTTACCCTCGAGTGAGGCTCCATCGGAAGGCCTACGCCCCGGGAGCAGAACGTACTTTGCGGCGTGAAACGCAAGCGACGCAACGCACCTGTACGCCCAATGTACGCCTGCAGGAGGAGAACGCAGCGATCAGTGGATAGATGCGTCAGGGACGTTCGAACGTCATCCCGCGTGCATACTTACCCCAGTAGTCTCTTTGTTAGCCATATTCGCTTTCGTGATTGTACCCGGCGCTCTCAGATCTCGCTTGCAAGCGCAAGCTGGTTCTCTCGCGCGCCCCCAGGCGTCTGCGGAGCCGGACGTCGACGGCCCAAATCGCAGATGGTCTTCGCACGTCTATCCGGTCTTGCACCGTGCCTGCTCAAACTTCTGGTAGCAGCAACGCAACGGGTCCTCCTCCAGGTCGGTGGCAGCTCGCAGGGCAGCGCACGACGCCTGAGGTTACGGTTAACGCTCGAGCTGTTCGCGGGAATCCGTGTACGACCGGATGGACCAACGCGATCTCGAGCTTGAGCGACGAGTGGTCTGAGCCCAGTGCAGATGTGCGTGCGGGCATCCTTGGTTCTACACCGCGACTTCATGTTCAATCACTGGCACCTGATCCGCCAGTGGATAGTGGTCGCACAACCGCGCTGAGTACGTGCCCTGAGTACGTCCCCGTCCCACGTCCATGTTTCGGGGCTGCCGCGTGCGTCGAGTCGACGGCGGGACGCAGAGCGACTCGTATCGTGCGTTGTTCGACCTTCTCTCGCCCGTCTCCGCGCACGGTGATGGACTCGGGG
>JABYQS010000494.1:0-20538 GCA_022592435.1 Cerioporus squamosus
GCGTGACAGGAAGATCACGGTGAAGCTGGGCAGCGGCGCTGTGTTCATATTATACATGGGTGTTCGAGACCTGAGGGACGTACATCTGATCGAAGTATGGCCAGACAAGCCAAACGGTGAGAGACTGGGTTCTGGTGAGCAACTCTTGTGCGACACAGAGGAGGAAGGTAACTCACAGACCCGACTTGACTGGGCGATGGTGACAACTTGGATTACTAGCAAGATACTACGGCGCGGGGTATTTGTCAGTCTTTGGCCATCACGATCTGCTCGTTAGGGACATACAGGAAATACGCAGTACCTGCGGATACCATGTCAGGCGCATCTCGTTGGCCTCGCTGAAAATCACATACCATCGCGTAGGAGTAAAGTCGCTAGCGGGGTCCGTACTCCAAGCCTCGTCGAGTCCTTGTTGATCCCGAACGTCTTCACCCAGGTCAGTGCGATGAGAATTGCATCAGCCGCAATATTCGCTGCCTTTGCGATAGTGGAAACTATATCGTGCATGAGACAGTCAGCGAGGAGTATGGAGGAGTATTGGCGGCTCGATGGCTCGATGGCTCGAGAACGCTGACGCACTCTGTAAATAATGTAATCGGTCAGCAACTGCGAACGCGGAAGCCGCCGAGGCGGAGAGAGATACATACTTTGCAAGCATCGCGTTGGAGTAGCCGTAGACTTCAGCGCAACCCCACGGAGGCCCGTATTGTATAGGAACGTAGTTGGAGCTCTCAACCTTCGGATTTCTGCGTGTCAGCTGCGCTGAAGAAATTCCTGGTCGGCGAACTCACGATATAGAGAGCGGGCCTCACGAGGGTCAGTGGTATACAAGCACGAGGGGTTTCCAATCTCGTCCCCAGACACCGATACCCGCAGGATTGTGAATGCTGGGAGCCTGTGAGTTATATGGAAGAAAAGCAATCGTTTTGAGCACTTACAGGCGAATGCGAAGTAATTAATTATGGTGAGGACATCATCAACTCGGTCAACCGACCACACGTCTGAAGAGGGACTCAGCGGACGATCCTGACTGACTGAGACTGTCTCACCTCATCTGTGGAATTCCACAAGAAACCTCCAGGACGAAGAAGAATGCGCTCAATAGAGCAGTGTCGGGTGAATAGATAGACGACGGTGCGCCAGTAAATCTTCGTCGCCAGATGCGCGCCGGACCCTCGGTCGTGAAGGTCAGGGCGAAGTCGAACCATAGCAACGCTGACTAATGATACGGAGCCCACCTCGAGGGCAGGGACCTACCATAGACGCGACGATGCAGTATTCTCGACGGATCTGGATGCTGGTTCGTCAGTTGCAGAATCTGAGCCGCGCTGACTCCCGAGAACACTCACAACCGTGTTAAGTCAGATATCGGCCATCTCGACGAATTGTGCTCGGGATAGCTCGCGGCTCGAGTCGAACGCTCCGCAAAGAAGAGTGAAGTCCGGAGGGAGGATGCAGAGGCAGCGCTGCACCCCGAACTACGCCACGGTTAGCGATTAAATAGCAACACGAGGCGTGTTCTGTGTCTCTACTTCTCCGGCCTTGGAGCCCCATCGACTGGCAGATGGCGCTCCGCGCCCGGAGCCAAACACTGGCGGGGGACATCACAAGCGCTCGATTATTTCTGCGCGGGAAGGGATAGGTGGGACCTCAGACCGCACGAGATAACATCATGCAAAATGGAAGACAGCGCACATGCGCCGAGGCTTCGGAGGCAGTACTGTAGCGCCTCACATCCATCGCAAGTATAACGGTTGCATCGGAGGACGAGGACACAACTTTACGGCCTGAAGATTCGACCAGGTAGAACTAGGCGTCCCCGGACGTGGTGAGAGTAATACCTATCAGCATCTGCCAAGGTCTTGGGACAGGAGAAGGGAGATAGGCCTATCCGCGCCGGACGGACAAAACACCGGATCCTTCGCAGCATTACAGCATCCGCGGAGCTCGTGGGCGTATCTTCTTTCTGCTGTGCCCTGAGAATATCCATGAGTTTCTGTGGGTGTCGGTAGGTACGACGGGCGTAAGTCCGGGAATGCTGTACAAACGAGTAGTTGCTACTGACCTGCTTTGCACCGCTTCCTTGGTTATGCGTAGTACTAGTAGCCACTGTCACGGAGCAGTGGCAATCATCGCAAGAAGGAAGGTGTCTCAATAGATATTGACACGGAAACAGTGCGTTCAAACGTGGGTGGAGGGGGATGCGATTCTCGACAACGAGGACGAATATCGGACTTTACAAGTTTAGCGTCGGAGACCTCCTTACAGTTGTTCCGACTGGGCCCACTCCCTCAGACTTGAGTCGGCGCTCCAAAACTGAAGACCCCGGAAACAGTTTCGACCCTTGGCGCCCATGGACCATGGTTCACTCCCGCACTCAGAAATCAGCTTTGACGGCATTCATACCCTCCTGGTTGCTTTGGTGCAGGATGCTAAAGAGCTGGAGACTCAAATAGTGAAGCCGTTATGCTCTGGAGTCCGATCGTGGGTACTGAATCTCGACGCTATGCCATTTCAATGAGCTCATCCCAGCATTACGCCAACAGACCAAAGAGCAAGTCTGACAAGGACGGGATCGACTACCTCGACTCAATCGTTGCACAGGTTGATGAGGCCATTTATACCCTCAACGCTGTTCTCAGTCATGTCAGGACTACCCTCCGCCGTCATCGCAATGCTCTCGTCAATATCAACACCTTGCCGGACGAGATTCTCCTCCCGATTTGCATACGGGCCACGGAAATCCAACCTGGAAATCTCATGTCGCAAATACGTGCTCTCGATGGCGGAGCCTCTGCCATTCCTCTCCCTCGTACTGGACGGAATTCACTATCCCGGACACGCCGGGGAGACCCACCACGCGCTGTTAGCTGCGGCAGGTCTGCATCTCAACCTCACAATTGAATGTCGTACCTTCCATGCGGATCTTCGAGACATTTTACTCGAGCATCGGCCTCGCGTCCGACAGCTGTCGGTGCTCAGCCTCTCTTCTAGTTCGCGTTATCCGGAATGGCTACTCGACTGGTCTTGGCCGGAGCTTCGCAAGCTGTACATCGATGCTGGTAATGCACATTGCTGGCTCGACCGTTGCATCCCACTGGCACAGGATGGCATTTTCGACAACGTGCAAGAGTTGACACTCGTCAACTGCCGCTTCCCCCATATCACGACGCACTTCCTCCACCTCCGCAAGCTTTCCATCGAGTACGACAGTCCTCCTATGCATACGAAGTATACCTCCGCGCGTGATGGGCCGTTGTACTGCGTCCTCACAGGGTGTCCCGGTTTGGAGGACCTGATCCTCCGCCACCCGCCGGTATCTGCGCAAGAGGTGCTCCCTCTCCCCTTCACTAGCAATCCAAGAGATTGCCCGGCTCCGCTGCTCGCCCTGCGTCGCATACGCCTGGACATGTACGTCCAGACCATCGGGGCCGTCCTCGAGAACATCCTCACATCCCCGGATACGCTATCGACCATCGACATCGCTATGACAAACATGAGATACTGGGCCGGGTCCAAGTGGAACAAAGAGCTGCTGCAAGCGGGCGGCGCGCTCTCTATGACCTCTCTCAACGCACTCCCGGCAGTTGCGAGGATTGACACCTTGTCGCTGCGCTACGGCCAGCACATTTCCGGCAGAGCGTCCGGGAGCGTGCATCACTTCCAACCCGGAGTCACCTCAGGAGGCTCATGGCGCCCCTCCGCGTCGCTGCCGCGCTTGCGCGTTACCTTCGGTGCCGGCGCGAAACACGACGACGACATCATGGACCTCGCGTTCGACCGCTTCCTCGCAATGATGATCGCGCAATCGTGTCTCAGCAACGTCCAGCATCTCGAACTGGAAGGCTACCGTCAATATACTGCGGTCATCCGGATCCTTCACGCAACGCCGCGACTGAAGACTCTCGTGCTGGAAGGAAGGCCGGGCCGGAGGTGCTAGCGTATATAGCGCGGAGACGAGCGCACTCTGCGGAGGCGTTCGTGCCTGAACTTCAGGCGGTCACCTTGTCGCGCTCCGTCTTATCTGAGGACTTCGTCGAGAGGATTCCGGGGTTGGTCGAGGCGCTGCGACCATGCGTGCTCTATCTAGAGCGATGTCAGTCGAAGCACGGGAACGCCGGCGTTGTGGAGAAGTTCCTGCAGGACGGTCTAGATGTACGGTGGCCTGGGGACGCTGAGGATGATATTGAATGACGAAGTCGAGTCGTGCTCTATATGTACCGCAGAACTACACAGTCTATGATGTTAGGCGACGAAGGATTCATGTAACAAAGGGTATACTCGAGGGCTCCGTCTGTCAACTTGTAATAGTACGTATGGAATGATCAGCCAGTGTCAGCTCGACGGCGAGTCTCAGATGATCGAACATACTCTTCCAATACTCCCCCATGAAGATGTCACGGATATTCTACCACCAATTCTGGCACGCCGCTCAGAGTTGATGCTGAATCCTCTGCGTAGAACGGCTGGGAGGAAGACCAAGTTCTAGCAAGAACGGGGCCGTTGTCCCAATTGAAATGAGCCGGGAATGAAGCCTCCCCAAGTTCGGCTTTCCAGTCTCGACAGGAGGAGCGGTCGAAGACCATCGAACCTGTGTCCGGGTTGAGAGGAAACGGATCTGGCCGAGGGGACGATATGTCTCTGCTACACCCAGAATTCCTGCTTTCAGAATTCCTGCTTGTCGACTGAACTGTGTCGAGACTGACCAGGCTGTCGTGGGAATGGGCGACTCGATCTCGAAACGTGGTAAGACACGAGTCGTTCATAGTGTCCGAGTTGACCGCGTCGGACGCCAACTCAGTCCTGGTGGAGAGCTCTTGCAGTTCGAGTATGAAGTGCGCGATACTGATCGAACCTACGCTGATAATAAACAAGACATGCCAATAATTCAGCAAGCGACAAAGAGTGGCGGACTCCGAGGGGACGCACTTACACCGGATAGAGGATTGCCCAAGCCCTGAAGAACAAGATCATGTCCGGATTCTTGTAGACCTTGTCAAAGACGAGAACCAGGACGAGATTGACTAGCATGTTGACAGCCAGTGTCCTAAGCCGCGCGCAATGATGCAGAGTCAGCCGAGGCATTACACATAGTAGAGAATAGCAATCGTTACGAACAATAGACCCATGCTTGCTACATACGGTGGTATAGCATCAGTATGAGGCAGTGCATGCAGCTTGTCGGAGTACTCACCATCCCAACGCAGCGCATCCCACAAGGTTCTGGATGGTGTGAAGGAAAAGCCTAATGTGTAGATAGCCAGGGTGCATGTCATAATATCGCCTGTGCTAGCTGTTATTGTTGTGGCGAGATATGCTGTTCGTTCGAATGGTTCGGTGCATATCGCGTCAATGGGTGGAGTAGGGGGCAGACACGCACTATTTCTATATCATGTCGGTCATGAGCGTTAGGACAAGGATAGATGCAGATTCGGACTTACCTGGCCGAGCTCGCTAAAGACTGGGAACCCAGCACGCCAACACACTGATCGAGCCCGAGTGTATCAATGGGCAGGACACGGATACCTATTGCTTCTGCCTATAGTACTAACTGTGAGTATCAGACCCAAAACGAACTGTCATCAACGGACCATGAACAATGCGGGATTCAGGAGGCATGGAAGAGCCACCAAAAGCCCCATGGCCACCCTATGGGATAGCGCATATGCACGTAGTACAGTAAGCACTGCAAATCGATCTATCAGATGGGTAGGTAAATGTTCCAATACACTGTAGGGACTTACCTGCGCACGCCAGCCCGTTTACGACATTCATGGCGTCCCCGATGTGAACGGCGATCAAGCATTTCTATGGCGTTAGAAGTCCGCTGAGACATGTCATCGAAGTGGAATACGAAGCTGACAACGCACCTCTGCTGAGCCGACCGGTTTCCAAGGTTCCAGGTGAATTACCAGGACGATTTGCCCAACCAAGGAAGTATGACGCACGAACAGGTAGATAAGGCCAGGCGGGCGCAAGAATGTCAACCTGCGACGAGTCCAGATATATGAGACTTCCTTTGTGAGCGTGAAGACGCAGTCGTAACATATCAGAGCTATTTAATAAAAGTGTAAGTCGTCTTGAATGAGGGAAAGTCTTGCAGAAGCGACTAGCCCAATGCTGCGACAGCAAAACAATTGTTCGCGAAGCTGAAAGTCATGATAGCGCTGGTCAGTCAATGGGAGAACTCAAGGGCACAAGAATGAACGAACATGATCTCAAGTTCCGAGGCATCGAACGACATACGGAGGATTGCTGAGCAGGAATGGAGGTACGTCGTCGGATTGCGGGTGAGGCCCAGTGCCACCAGAGGGATCATATATCTCGCAGGTCCATGGCGGTGGATCGAAGAGCCCATGCACAGGAATACTTCTTCAGCACGGCCACGGCATGTTACCCGGAAAGAAGCCTATCTTGGTTCTCACAACTGTCCGCCCGGGCTCGGCAGCCACACGGCTGCTCTCCTCGCATTGCAGACGTTCACCACATACCTGACTCCGGTCAGAATTGTAGAAGTGCAGCATGCAATCGCCATAATGGGTACCACTGCAGCTTACGCTGTCCCAAAAGGAAGGGAAGTACGTACCGCTTTCATGACCAGGGATCGATTTGTCCTGGCATGAGCAGACGATCTCCGGGCCTATTGAGGAGGGGCCAACCGCATCTGCCAAGTATGTTTGAGACCAGGGGTAACACATGAACTTTTTCCGTACTCACGTTATACCCCGACATGCGCGCCGTTCAATCGCCACAGCACTACTACCTTTCTGCAACCACAAGCGATGTTGAGAAGGCCTAAACGGGCTGTGTGTCCGCAGCCGTTGGAGCGTGACAGTGATTCCAAGTCTGAAGGCCTGATGGACCGCCACCCCGCTGACAGCTGCATGACGGCGGGAGGCAGGCACTGAGAGGAGCTGTTCGTATCCAGAATATGGTCAGCGGTGGTATGAGACTCACGCACAGGCATTCAACCCACCAATGGTGCATCATGTCGACGAAACGAGAGATAATGGCGGTGTTTGTGGCAGCCTGGACCTACAACAGCTTCAGCGTACTAAAGCCGACTAGTACACCAGCTGGTGAGAGCACTTAGATTGGAACCTGACCGAGGATTCGAGTCGCTGCAGGAAGCAAGTCAAGAGGTTCAAATGCAATACTTAATCAACTGAGAGTTGTTGATCATCGCTTGAAGACATTGATTTCCACCCTTATGCCGAGTAATTATGAGTTGTTACTCGGACTTGTAGGGCTACTATCACATATACTTACCCAAAGCTTACCTGCTACTTACTCGACCTACTTACGCGCGACTAATACGTAGTACATTTCTCTGGGCCTTTCGCACCAATTTCGCACTGCCCTCTTTCGTCTCTTCCCAACGACGTATCTTCTACACATGGATTCATCCCTCGATTCCTTATATTCTGCGTGAACGGCGTTGTACCGCGGACGCGACGTCTATCGCTGCAGCTCAACGATCCATGCGCCGCCACGTATGAGTTCTCACTGTGCGCCCGAAACCTCGGGATCAGGTCCAGGTGATCTGGTGAAAAGCCCGTTTCACCGCTAATGTTGGGGGATAGTTGAGGGTGGCTATAAGCTGGTGAAAGGCCATGCTCCGCAATACCGGATCCAACATGGGGACTTGTTAGTCCCAGGTCGCGAAGCGCTCCTTTCAGCCGATATTCCGACCCCGGCGCTTCCTCCCTCACAACCGTCGTCTCTGCGCCTTCTGGCGACTTGTCCTCTTCCCTCATGTCCCTCTCTCTTCCCTCTCTCTTGGGTTGCTCTTGGGTTCCACGTCTGGTCACTTGCGGCTTTCTAGTCACTTTCTCTGGGGGCTCACTTGGCTATGGCTCTGTTCTAGGTATCTAGGGGGAACTGCTCTCGCTTGTCCATGCTACATACTTGGGGCTGGCGAGGGTGCTTCATACTGGGACTACAGCTAGCTGAGCTCGTCTTGCCCGCGCAGGTCAAAATGGTTATGTATAGGATGCACATTGGCCATTGGTGAGTACATCATTTCACTCTTGGGCACATGGGCACATCGAGGCTTTCGTCCGGGCTATCGGCCGCTGTGGAGGATTGTACATGCAGCCTCCCTTATGCCATCTGTATGCGTGTACTCTAGTACTGTAGTCGTATTACTGCACAATGAATATATTTAGTACCTGCAATCATAGTCTGAACACCCATTAATTCACCCTGATAAATATGCCAGGACCCCAGAACCGCTCGTACAGGCTGCGAAAACATAGTAAGTTATTTCAAAATCGTGCTCACTATATACATGAAATTACCACTTAGTGATCTTTCGAGACGCTCAAATCCGGTGTTATCTATCCATGTAACAAGTTCACAATCAACGATAATTCACCAAGAACAGCTAGGTGAAAAGGTCGCTGAACCAGGCCTACAGTGTCTCCCGTATCCTGCTGCGCAGTGGGTGTGATGTGACATGCTCTACTCGAATATGCCAGTGAACGTCAGTCCAGGACTACCACACGAGGTTTGTGCAAGATCTTCGAACTCAAGCTCCAAGTATCGCTCACTCCCCACCGATCGCGCGATGTAGCCTCATGTTGGCACATACGGACCGGCCTCTCTGGCTGTTATCCACAGCATTCAGTACAGCTTCGACTTCTCCTGGTCAGCAACCACATGACAGCCATCTTGACGCGCTCTCCTCCTCCGGGCCTCCTCCAACTTCACTATGCCATAAAGAGCCGAAGCTTCCCCGAGCCTGACGACTCACGAGCTCGACCGTCAGCTCTTCTACTTCGAAGACCGGGCTCAACGCGACGTCGGGTCCCCGTCAAGGGCATCACGCGAGAGGTACACATCCAACGCGTGTCCTAATCTTGGCCCATACTCTATTAACCTGCATTCTAGCAACAGCACGACACAGTCACGTACGCGTACCTCCGTTGAGTTCTCGCCTCTCGAAGGCCCTCGGGCTCAAATCCGCCATCGTGTTTGATGGTGCACCCTTAGGGTGGGCTCTCGAGTTAGCGGCTGGGCCCTGTACCAGCATCGTATAAGTGCTACTGCAGCTGGTGCGCGGACGGAAACTCGCTCACTCCTCCTGCTGCGTTCCTGCCTTTGTCCTGGCACTATGATCGGTTTCGGATACTTCTTCGCTCTCAGCGCGGTCCTTGGAACAGCGATCTCCATCCCGACTTCGGACACGACACTAGACACACAGTCCAAGAAGGGACTGAACCTGGCGGCTCAGGCGGCAAAGAAGCTGTATCTCGGAACAGCGACGAACAGCGATCAGTGGAACGACACGACGTACTACAGCATCCTCAAGGACAATGCGGAGTTCGGACAGGTTACGCCCGCGAATGTTATGAAATGGGTATGTTCCCGATGTCGTCTGAGAGTGATTCCCAAGACCGGTCGCTGACATACCCCCTAATTGGGCTTGACAGTTTGCTACAGAGCCCGAACCGGGCGTGTTCACGTTCGAGGCCGGGGATGTGATCGCGAACTTCGTGAAGAAAACCGGGAAGAAGCTGCGCGGCCATAATTGCGTCTGGCACAATCAACTGCCGGACTGGGTCGCAAACGGCACTTTCACCGCGCCGGAGCTCGCGTTCGTCGTGGAGAGACACTGCTACGAGCTCGTGCACCACTATCGGGGACAAGTGTGAGTGTCATCGTGGCCTACATAGCAATGAACTGGGATACTGACTTTGGTGTAGCTGTACGTATCCGAGAGGGTTCGAATTGCAATAGCTGACTTGATTTCGCCCACAGACAGCTGGGACGTCATCAATGGTGGGTCCGCTCTTTTCCCAGTGGCGTCCATCGCTGATGGCGACCGCGTGTAGAGTCATTGAATGACGACGGGACGTTCCGCTCGGACGTCTTCTACGACACGCTAAATTCGACGTACATCCCCATCGCACTCCGTGCGGCCCGGCGTGCAGACCCGCATGCGAAGCTCTACATCAACGACTACAACATCGAGGGCACCGGTACGCGCCTCCATTCCACTCCCAGTCCTTTTTCTCTCGTTCGTCGGTCAGTTGATGCTTGTGGTTGTGCCCAGGTGCGAAGGCGACCGCACTCAAGAACCTCGTCAAGTCGCTCAAGCGCCAAGGGGTGCCCATCGACGGCGTCGGCATACAATCGCACCTCACCGTCGGCGAGGTGCCCACTACGCTCCAACAAAACATCGAGGAATTCGTGGCGCTCGGCATCGAGGTTGCCATTACGGAACTCGACATCCGCTTCCTGAACACAACGGCCAACGAAGAAGGCCTGGTCCGACAGAAGGCCGACTACGAGACCGTCATCAAGGCGTGCAATGCTGTCGAGAAGTGTGTCGGGGTGACGTTGTGGGATTTCACTGACAAGGTGCGATCTGCGCGAGCTGCAGGTGCTCTGGCATCTCACGCATTTCTCAACAGTTTTCGTGGATCCCGACCACCTTCCCTAACGAGGGCTATCCGTGCCCTTGGGACGCAGTCAGTTCCTTCGACTACCGAGGCCTACCACGCAGTATGCTGATCAAATGTTCCAGAACTACGTGAAAAAGCCTGCTTATGATGGGATCATTCGAGGCTTCCAATGAACCCCTGAGTCCGGTGTCTCGTAGCACGAGTTCCATGAGCATACATAACTTCTGTACAGCGATCCTCATACTGAAGACGTTGTTGTGTCTGCCCGAACGGGAGCCCGCATCCAGCCAGGTACGTGGGACCATGGTCATGGAGGCAGCGGGGCACCGGACCCCATGACCGTGGAGAATGTTCGCGCCACCACATATAAGTCCCGAGGCACGATAGCGCTATCACAACCCCTTCGGGATCGACTATGACCAGCAAGACATACGAGGTCCCAAGGCTTCACCTCAGTGGATCTCCGTATGAGGTGAGTTGGCGCGCGGTAGTCTTCACGGTTCGCCGATCGCTCACGATGAGCAGATAGGGTTGCAGCATGGCAAGCTTCTCGCACCCCAGATTCTTGACCAGCTCTCCATCTACCGCGAGCTCTTCAGGCAGGCGTGCAAATTCGACTGGGCGCATGTCCGTACGGTCGCGAGAGACTTCCGCGCAGGGATCGATCGGCTCGCGCCTGAGCTTCTCGAGGAGATGAGGGGCATCGCGGACGGTGTCCAGGAGTCCAAAGTGTCGTCAGACACTGTGGACGTGCTTGACATCGTTGCGCTGAATGCGAGAAGCGAGATCGCGCTGGGACAGTGGGACGACGGATGCACGAGCCTCGCGTGGCATATTCGTGCGCCCGATACAGAGAAACAAATCCTGGCCCAGAACTGGGACTGGAGAGAGGCCGTCGGGAAGAATCTCGCCATGGTGTCGATCGAGTCGGCGGGCAAGCCGAAGATATGGATGGTTACCGAGGTACGTTCCTTCATCTCCACGCAATGTATTGCATGTACTGATGTCGACTCATTCCATCATAGCCAGGCATCGTCGGTAAGATCGGCTTCAATTCGCGGTCGGTCGGGGTGTGCTTGAACGCCATCCGTGCCCGGCCGATCTCGACGTCGCTCCTGCCCATCCACTTGCTCCTCCGCATTGCTCTCGAGTCGAACTCCGTGGACGCGGCGATCGCACGGTTCGAGAAGCTGGGCGGAGCAGCGTCGAGCCAGCATATCCTCATCGCCGACGCCAACGGCGCTCGCGGCCTCGAGCTCTCCCCGCGCGGAGGAGTCTACCTGTCCGAAGACTCAAACGGCATCGTCACGCATACGAACCATTTCCTGCAGAACATGCTCATGGACGAGCCGCCCTGGCTGTCCGGTTCCCCTGTCCGACTGGAGCGCGCGAAGACGATCTGCGAGGAGCTCATCCGGGAGCTTGGCTGCGAGCGTCTGGGAGAAGTCGACGCGAAGCTGCTCCGGGCACGATTCTTCTCCGACACCTTTAATTCCCCACAGGCAATATGCTGCTCCCCCGATCCGAACCGCGATGCCAGAATTCAGACGCTCTTCAACGTCGTCATGACTTTTGCGCCTGGCAGGGAACCCTCAGCGGAGGTCATCTTTGGGAAACCTGGGAGCGGAGAGGAGAGCAGTGTGTACTACATGCCTTGGTAGAACTGAGCATAGGCTGCTGTATATACGGTCGGGTGACTGGCTGCGTAGCACGCGCTTCCAAGCAGAAACGCCATATGAACAGTATCTGTACCACGACTTTCACTTGCCAATGACGCCTTCTTCCTGCAACCGCGCGAATTCGTCTTCTGCGAGCCCCAGCTCTCCAATCAGCACTTCCCGGTTATGTTGACCCAACTCCGGACCTGCCCAGCGCGTCTTCGCGTCGCACCCTTCGAGCACGGGCACGACCTTCGACATCTTCACGTTCCACCCGGTCCCCAAGCTCTTGTCCTTCTCGGGATCTGCACCCGCACTGGACCGAGGGACCCATACCTCCTCGACCAATCCGCGCACCTTCGTGTGCTCGTTCTCGACGATGTCCTTCACATTGAGCACGCGCCCGACAGGCACGCCGACCGCGCGGAGCGTCTCCTCGACTTCCTCGGCCGTCCGTGTGCGCGTCCACGCGGTGATGGCGTCCTCGATCTCCTTCTGGCGCGCGACGCGGTGGTGGTTCTGCGCAAAGTCCGGCCCGATCAGATCAGGCCGCTCGAGCGCAGTCATGAGCCGGACGTAGATCGAGTCGGCGTTCGCTCCGATAACAACGTATGTGGGGGCAGAGGGTGCGGACGGCGAGGGCTTGCAGGGATACGCGTTTGTGGGCACGATGCCTGTCACGGAGGAGCCTGAGGGGCCACGGATCTGAATTGGACACGGCAATTTAAAATGAGTCTGAGAGTTAGGCTTGTGACCTCGAGGGAGGACAGGTTTCGTACCTTGCCTTTGCGGTCATATTCAGGGATGATGCCCTCCATGAGGTTGATCATACTGGAGGTAAATCAGCCATGTAAATGTCATGACGAACACACAGAGGCGAGCAGCGGAACTTGCCTCTCGAAAATGCTCACGTCGACAGTCTGGCCACCGTGCAGCCCCTGGGATTCTCTGTTCTTTCGGGATATGAGAGCAAGTACCTGAGTATCCAATTCAGTAAGTAGCTTGCGCCGCGTGTGTCGCATACGTCAACGCACTGTACCGAATGCAGCGTGCAAGCCCGCCACTGAGTCACCCAGACTGATGTTCGGCCTGACAGGTGGACCAGACAGTGCACCAGTCTCGGGATCCAGGGTACCGTTGATGTATCGGAAACCTGACTCTGCCTCGCACACTGAGGCATACCCTGGCCGCGAGGCCCATGGCCCTGTCTGGCCGTAGCCACTGACACGAGTGAATATGAGCGATGGGTTCAGCGGATGAAGGTCGGCTGGGCCTAGGTTCCACTTCTCCAGGGCTGCAGAAAGTTTGACATCAGACTGCGACAGTGGTTTTGTAAACAGGCGGTTGACCCACTTCCCGGCTTGAAGTTTTCAAGCATGACATCGCTCTTGACTGCGAGCGACTTGACGAGCCTGCGCCGCAGTTCAGCGTGGACATGGTACATGACTCGGACGAGCTGCAAGGCCTTACTTGCGTCCTTCCTCCTTCCGCATGTCGATGGTCACACTCTTCTTGTTCCGTGCGATACTGCGCCACCATGGGCTGACGCCATCGACATCGAGTTCTCTCCAAACGCGTAGAGGGTCGCCGACGTTCGGTGGCTCGACCTTGATCACTTCGGCACCATAGTGTCTGCGCGAGACTCGGTCAGCTCCAGTTCAATAAGCTGACCATGCATGGTATTGTCTGCTTACCCGAGGATTTGTCCGCAAAACGGCCCAGCTATGACTTGGCCTACCTCGAGCACTCGGACACCCGAGAGTGGCAAGTTCGCACGGGCAACATGTTCAGGTCGAATGCTGCCAGTGTTATACGGGCATAGAATCTCAAATGAGTGTTATCAGTCATGTGTTGTAGTGGTTTGATTGTACTTTACCTGGAAATGAACCTCCTGGGAGGGAAACGGCATCTGACCCTCAACTTGCTGGAGGTTCCAGACCTGGCAAGCACGTCGAACCTGCCAGCCATGCCGAATCTCTCGAAGCCTATACGAAGTTATTGATGAAGACCAAGGTTGAAAAGCCGTCGGTCCTGGTCATCAGCACCATGTCCGAATCCCGCGGAAGCATGACTCCCCTCGTGGCACGGGCGCCCCGCCAGTAATGACGTAATCAAACAGTATCGAAGCCTCCAGCGCTCTTGTTCGCGCTCTTCCTGTCTCTTTGCTCCCTCGTACATACCATCGCGATCCGCCGCAAGCAGTTTAACCATACACAACTCCTTCCAAGTGGTGGCAGAGTCCCAGTGAGACGGCAGACTACACGCACAGTGGCTATGCAGTCAATGCCGAGTCCCGACAAGCGCGCATACTGTGATAATAATCTACACCGCAGTGTGTTCTTCTGAATTTGAGCGCAGTGGCTAATAGTAAAGCTGCGGCTCCAGGACGTGTTGATACTCCTCGTCATGCGACGGCTTGAGAGGTCCTCGCCTTGTCGCAATGGTAAGTATTCAGGGAGTACTTAACTCACCCGTTTCAGCGTGAGGTGTCGGACTCTGCATTGCAACGGCGTTATGGGGTACCGGGTGTTCATCACAATGTGGGAGGTACATCAGCTGGATACTTGCCGGCTGGTCCTGTCCCCATATACCGACAGGCTGTAGTCATGAGCGTCGATACTTCGCACTTCATGTAATTCATGAGTGGCCGAGCGACAACAGGCTGTCGTGACGCCGCCAGTAAACTCTGTTCACAATGCCTTCTCCGAGCCCATGAGCCGCGAAGCCGATTAAATCACAGTAGTATAACATGGTCTTCGACGCACCCAAGTTGCTCCCAAACGTTCATAGTCGTTACCCCATGAGTCTCTATAATATGCTACTTAGCCCCGGTGGCGTGGTCAGGCACATGATCCTGGCTGTTCCGCTTTGACCACGACCACTGCGCTCGGCCTCCTTCACGGACCACACTCCTGCGGCGTCGCACGACCGGAAGGTTGCTACGGGCTATACTGGGATACGCCTGTGGCAGCAGTCACCGCAACTCTGGGTTGATTCGAAACCAGGCGACTCGCACGTGTAGCCAGGGACGCCAACGTGAGTACCCCGGATTCTGTTCTACATCGTCCGCGCTACAACGTGCGGCGGCAGTCAGACTGGGACACAGGCGGCGTTGGCGCAGCCGGCGACGACGAGATTGGAACTGGCCGCAACTGCGACAGAGGAGGAGTTGCAGGCGCGGGAGCGGATAAGTAGCGGGAGTGCAACGGAGGAGCAGACGGACTCGCGATCGACGGAAATGAGCTCTTTATCCGAGAGCAGGACCGCGAGCGGGCCTCGTTCTCGCCGCGTGGACAGCTCCGGTCCTCCTGAGACTTCAGGCTATCCACGACCAGCACGACATCCACCTCCAGCTCCCAGTTCGCCCCCCTCGACCCCTCCGACCACGTCTCCACCGATTCCACCTCGATCTCCCCTCCGGCCAACGGCAGAACTGCGCGTGGCCCACCTACCACCGTACCCCCACCAGACGCCCCAGCACTGACCCCGACGGCGACGAGATGCCGCTGCTGCACGCTCGCAGCTTTGGCTCGCTCTCCGGTCTCCTGGACCAGTCGCACTCAGCCAGCGCCTCGCACCGACCGACGACACCCGACAAGCCGTTGCCCCTTACGCCCCAGCCTTCGGTTCCATGCCTTTGTCTCGCGAGCCCGAAGAGGACGACGACGATACACTCCTCCCCTCCGTCTCCACTTCCACTCGCTCCTCTGCCACCGCTGCCATGAGCAAGCGCAACCACGCCCTCGTCGAGCTGCTCACGTCCGAGCGGTCGTACGCCTCCGACCTGGCACTCATCCGAGACATCCACATCCCTCTGGCTCTAGGTGCGTCTAACAGAGTCGATCCTGCCCCTAGTGATCGTCCATTAACGGACTCTGTCCCCTCTTCAACTCTATTCGATCGGCAATGTCCTCCCAACCCGCACACTGCGATCGCCCGTGGCCCAGGCCAACCCGCACCATTCTCGGCGACACCTGCGACACCGCCAGGATCGTCTGCCTCGTCTTCCCGCACGCTCTCGACCGCCTCCGACTCTTCGTCCCTCTCCACGGGAGGCCCGCCCATGACCCGTGAGGACGCGAAGATCATCTTCAACAACGTCTCAGAACTTGCCGTGTTCGCAGACGAGTTCTCCGAGCTGCTGGAGCAGGCTCTGGGCGATGTTGGAGGTGGCACGGGGACGACTACGTAGGAAGCTCTTCTTACAGATCGTGCGTGTCTTCCCTTCCATCTCTGCTGCCTCGGAGCTTGCGTGCTGACCGCGGCATATGTGCCCCTCCCCACGTTCATCTCTATTCTGCACCCATTACCGCAGATTCCGACCATGGAACCACTGTACCACACATACATCACGAAGCACCCCACGGCGATAGAACACCTAGAGAAACTGCCGCAGACCCCCGCGCTCACCGCGTACCTTTCCCAGACGCGCACCCTTGCTTCCAGCCTCTCGCACGCGTGGGACCTACCGTCGCTGCTCATCAAGCCAGTGCAGCGGCTGATGAAGTATCCCCTCCTGCTCGCCACCATTATCGCGGAGACCCCGAAAGCTCATCCGGACAAACAGAACCTCGAGGCCGCCAAGAAAGCGCTGGACAAGGTCGCGCACGGGGCGAACGAGGGGCGGCGGAGACGGGAGGTTGTGCGCGAGGTCTTGACAGGCACGCCAGCCACCGCGACGCCACAGAAGGGTGAAGCCAAAGCGAAGAAGAAGGGCCTCAATGTGGGCGTTGCGACCTCGGTAAGTCTCGGCCGTATGAAGAGTCTTCGCTCGGCTGCTGCGAAGGCGAAGGAGGGAGCGGAGGCGAGCGCGGAAGCGGAGGCCGTGAAGGAGATGGGCGAGCAGCTCAGACAACACGAAGCCTTCTTGCAGACGTTCGCGAAGGAGTCCGTCAGGTGGGCGGATACCGTCCGAGGGCTGATGCTCGCACTCGAGGAGTGGGCGGAGAGCTTCGGCAGGGTCATCTGGATGGGCGAGGAGGACATTCCCTCGGAGGCGTTCGAGGCGTTCCTCGAGCTCATCAACGACCAGCTGCTCCCATCTGCGACGAGACGAAGGATGCGATCACCGACAGCTTCTGCCTCTCATTTCCTCCCTCGTCGACACGACTACCCCGCCCATGCGCCTGCTCGAAGCGATGAACACGCTTGAGCCGCTCCACTACGGCCTGTTGAACATTAACATAAAGACACGCCAGCCAGCGCAGCTCCTCGAGGCGTCCCAGTCTTACATTGCGCTTCGCACGCAGCTGTTCCTCGAGCTGCCCAAGTACCTCCAGCTCTTCGACCGCGGCATCTCGGCATGCTTGCTCCGCTTTGGGGGCATCAGCAGCGCTTCTTCAGCAACGTCCGCGACCGTTGGAGCGAATTGTGGGACGCGCTCAAGGTCGACGAGGAGGCGAACGCAGGCGCCCCGGAGACGCTCCGGGTGTGGTGGGGCAGGTTCGCCGAGGTTGAGGCGCAGATCCAGGCCCTCAATATCGTGCGCCCGATGGAGAAGAGGCCGCCTCCGGAGAAGTTGCGGCTCAAGCCCCAGGGCAAGCATCGTGAGAGCGATGCGGCTCAGACTGCCGTGGCGTCATCCATACTGGCCGCGCTCGACCCGCTCAGCATACCCTACCATAGCCCGTCCACTTCGACGTTCCAAAATGGCCCGGCAAGTGCGAAGGCCCGTAGCGTTCACTCTGCGGAGAGCGAGCACTACGTCCGGCTCGAGCGCAAATCGCAGGAGAGCTTGCACTCGAGACGGTCGGGCAAGTCGAGGCGGCCGTCGTCCTCGCGCGGGAATAGCATGGCCAGCTCCACCCTTGTTGACGAGCCTGCGTACGGATACGCAGTCCCGCAGCTTGCCGCTCTTGGACCGTCACCCCCACGGCCGACATATCATCGTGTCCCGAGCATCCCGATATCCCAGGACCGCTGAATAAGTCGCATTCGACGGGACGATTCCTCGACGCACCCGAGAACACGAGCCCGAGCAGCAGCAATCCCAGCCTGAACAGCGTTGCGGGCACCCTGCAGCCAGATGACGGCCGCGGGCGCCCGTCACGGAAGCCAGCTTCCGACGACGCCTGACAGACAGCTTCCGCACGACCGCTGCCGTGGACACGCGACATCGACGCTCACCGTCCCTGCCTGCGTACAATGGCAACCCTAGCACTACCCCCCCCATCCCCGAACAAGTCCACCTTCACGCCCTCGATCAGCTCTACCACGGGCGGCCGTAAGCGGCCCAGTGGAGGGCAGATACCGCCGCTATACCAGTGCCGCGTGATCCACCCGTGCGAGCCGCCACCGGGCGTGTCGTACCGCGACATCCCCTTCTTCACGCTCCGGGTGGACGACGTGTATGATATCCTGCAGGAGGCGGGCCACCCGTCGACGCACCGCGACCTGCCGCTGTACGTCGACGACGGCGAGGACTGCCTGCTGCGCGCGCGCAACGAGGCAGGCGACGTCGGGTGGGTCCTTGCGAGCTTCCTGCTCCCAGTGGACTAGTTCGCTGTTCTGCTTCACCTCCTGCAACTTTCAGTGCGGCGGACCGTTCTCCTTACGTCTCTTTGCGTAGTGGACGCTTCGTTGCTTCCCGTCATCTCCCATCCTTCGCACCTTCGCTTTGTACCAGTCCTGATACCGTATACCGTATACCGCCCCCTTCCTTCCGTGCAACATCTGCTTCTTTTGGATCGCCTCCAGCGCACCCTCACCCCATCATCTCTCTGTATCTCCCTGCAGCATCTGTACATGTGTGTGCTTTACCCCCATATCCCCATATCCCCACGTTACCCCCTCGATATCAGTCCCCGTAGTCGCACTCGCAACCCATTTAGAGGCTCTGTATGTTCTCTCGCGTTCATAGTGGGGTTGTACGTTGAGCCTAGAATGGACCATCCTCTCTCGTCGTGCTGTCTCTCACGTCTCATCTCTCTCCCTATTATCCTCGGTATATCCCGTATATCCCCGCATTTGGAACCCAATCTAGGCTCGTAGTCTCGTCGCACTTGTACGTAGTAGGTAGAAGATGCTCAATGCCCAATACTCATGCTCAGGACACAATGCAACCGGTGAACAAGTCCACATTCACATCGTTGTGAGGTCGTACCGCAATACGTGTACTAGTACACCAAGAGAACAAGGGCGACAAGCAACGAGCCGACAGCGATCTATTCAAAGCGACGATGAAAGCAGCACGTAGTCCAGTACAATCATGACAGATAGATCCTCGCAGGGGCACGGTTTCCGGCATCGTGAGTGAGGAAGGTAGGCACGGGGTACCCCGGGCCAGCTCATGGAGACGGGGGCTCGTTGTACAACTCCCCAATCGAGTTCCCATCCCCGTCCAACGGCCAAAAGTTGTTTCTGAACAGCCCGTTCGGGTCGTACTTGCGCTTGAGCTCCGCCAGCCGAGCCCAACTTTTGCCGTAGCATGACATGGTGCGAGAAGGAGGCTCGTGCCGGCCGAGGAACTGGGAGCGAAACATTAGTCATTTCAGTTCTCGGCGCACATGCCGTACTTAGGAATGGGCTGGGGGGAAGGACACTCACGGTTGGGAAGGGCCTCCGACGGCGTGTGGCTTGACCGTTGTCTTCATCCACTTTTTCCAGAAGCGTCAGTCCACAGAAACCAAAGGAGCAGAGCCTTGCGAGGATGCGTCAAAGAAAAGGACATCGCCGACGCACCTCTTCGGCCGTGCTAACGCAACGGGGATCGTCGATGCCCATGTCCCACTGGTGAAGCGCAGCGACGGTCCATGCCGCCTCGCGTTGTTCTTTCGGCAGACAGTTGTCCTCGAAGTCGCCGATGGCGCCGCCCGCCAGCTCGAAGATCCACGCTGCGAGCATGTCAGTGCCCCTTCCTAACCAAGTGCGATGACAGGGAAGTTACGTACTGCATCCGATAGGCGTATCGGCGAAGTCCAAGACGGTCTTCGTGATGAGCTCGTCCGGGAGGGACGTAATAAGCGAGAGCGGAGGAACCACTGTCGGCCGGCTGGCCGCGAGACACGATGTCAGCAACGTCCAAGCTTCACGGCACGAGGGTGGCAAACCTTTGCCCCGCAGGACCTGCGCGACGCTGTCCTGCTGGTTCAAAAAGCTCTTTTCGTTGACTTCGTTCAGGAGGCAGCGCTCGCCGTCCCAACTTGAGATTGCCTGGAGGAACTCGAGGCCTTTTCTCCTTCGGGCCTACGTAGCACATCTGGATGACGATGAGCGAGTCCTGGTTCGCGGGCCCCGCCGTGAGGAGGAGGTTCGCGTAGAGCTCGCGCGGGGCACCCTTGATGCAGTCGCGGAAGTGCTTGATGAGCGACGCGGCGGTCGCGCGGTGGAAGCGACTATGACAGGTCAATAGTGCGCAGATGGTGTGAGCATGAAGAAACGCACTATATGATGTGCCGGCGAACACGACGGGGACGGGGAAGGCGCGCGCTTTGTAGCGGGTTGCAATGCCGAAGGCAGGGCCTGCGCCTCGC
>JABYQS010000495.1:0-20459 GCA_022592435.1 Cerioporus squamosus
AACGCAAGAGTTCGCCAAAATCGGATCCGCCGCACACATTTGAACTGGCAGGATGCACCATCGAGCTCACCCTACCTTGGGACGCAGTCCCTCATCGTCGTCTTCCTCTCCTGGCGCCCGGTCCATGAACGTCTTCAACCCGAAAATCATCGACGCCAGCATCCGCGACGTGACCGCCTGTCTCTCGGACGAGCAAAAAGCAGACGTCCTCCTCTCTGCCATGGCCCATCTAGAACCTGACCGGTCGGTATCACCTTGCTCTTAGCCCTGAACCCGTGTCTGATGTCTGGTCCTCTTATACATACCTGTGTCGCCTACCCTCTGCGTCGTGGCAGCTCGAGAACGCTCATAGAGAACGCGGTTCAGTGCTGCCTCTCAATCGAAACTGTCCCCGACAAATGCAGCGAAGGCGCGGCTGATGCGGGCGAAGGCCAGACTGGCGGCTGGACTGCACGTCGGCGCGCACCAAGGTCGGTCCAGACTGCTCTAGGCGGCGGATCGGCGCGCCCTTTTACTCACCCCGCCGGGCCCTCCCTCCCTCCCGCAGACATTCTGGCAGCGCTCGAACTGCAGCGGACAACCCAGAAGCATCGGCCCTCATGACCCAGCATGTTGGGAACCAGGGCAAGGTGCGTACATCGGTCGATAGAGCTGCCTCTCCCCATCACCCCGCTCATGCCTCATCGAAAGACTCTCGTTCTACCGCACACCACCCCGGGGTTTTCGACAGAGATATGGCGGGAGATTGCGCTGTGGCTGCCACCGCGAGACCTCAAGTCTCTCCTCCGTGTCCCGCATGTCCTCTCACGGATCGCAAGCGAGCTGTTGTTCCAGAGGATCGACCTGCACCTCGGTGAGCTAGCAACCGGAATCACAGATGAAATGGGCTGATGATGCTGATGTTTCTCCGTCTTCGCTCGCCTACAGCATCAGAAAAGCGAGAGTCACAACGCAGCGCGGACATCCTGACGCGCATCATCACCGATGCGACCTTTGCGAGCCATGTCAAGACCCTCCGTGTCTTCGTGCCTGGTCGTGAGACTTTCCCAATCACCTTCCACACGGGGATGCTGTCTAACGCCCTCCCAAAACTGACGAACTTACGGAACGTCCACTGTGCGATGCGATGGAAGGATATGTTCACATTCCTCAGGATCCTGGAGACCATCAGCCACCGTCTGACCGGGCTGTCGCTCATGTACGTCTCTCTATCCTGTACCTCACTCGGGCGGGAGTAGTGCTGATTTCGCTGCCGTCTCGGCACACCCAGGCCTTCAGACGGGACAGGCGAGCTGCGGTTCCCGCGCTTCAAGCATGTCATGCAATTCTCCTACCACTCTACGGGCGGTGCGACGACGCAGGTCTACGACTTCCTCGAGCAGAACAAGCCTTCCATCCGCTATCTGTCCCTACACAACCCAAACTGGGCCTTCCCGACCGATGCCATCTCGATACGCAACCTCACGACTTGGACTTCCAGGGTATATTCCCCGCGGATTCGCGCGCTTTGCGGAGATCCTCTCGAACGGCCACCAACTGGAGTCGCTCCGGCTGGAATGCATCCTCGAGTGCTCGGCATCGGCACAGTTCAGGGAGTTCCACAACGCGCTCCCTTCCTCCATCACTTCGCATTCTCGCTCATGGGCTACCGTGTCAACGACCAGGACTTGTTCCCCGCTATCTCGGATTTTTTGAGGGGACGAACGGCGCTGAGGAGTCTGGAGCTGACGGTGCCGAGTGCGGACTGGGCATTGAAGCGACTGGGGTATGATGCGACGGTGTGGGGCGTCCTGCCGTCGTTGACCAGTCTCCGGAGCCTGACCGCTACGTTGCCGAAGGACGTGGCTCCTCCAGTGGCGATGTGGTTAGTCCCCGAGGTGTGCAGTCGCTGTCTATCCAGGCTCTGACCCCCGTCAACACTCTGGAGTTCGTCTCGGTGCGTCCCACTGGCTGTCTACGTATCATCGCACGTGCTGACATACGTGCGTGACTGTGTTTGCTCCATAGCAACTGCGTGCCGGCATGCCTCCACAGTTGCGGTATATCGGCCTGTCGCACTTCCATGTGGAGGACCCGACGAGTGTGATCGAGCAGGGCTTCCCGATGGTGCAGGTCGCGCGGGTGGACGACGAGTACTACACCGTCAACAAGGTCGGCGGGAAGGTGCAGCTCGAAGAGTGGCCGAAGGGCCGCACGCAGTACAACTCGCGGGACTGGCTCGATTGCTACGGGTGCGTGGAGGCCGAGTGGCGGGATCCCACGCAATTTCTGTAGGCCGTCGTCGTCTGGCAGACGGTGTCTATGTGGCGTGCATGGGCTTGGCTTTGAGACGATGTGTGTATGTCGTGCTTTCCCGTATATCGTGCTGATTGTTGTCTGTGCTATCACTTGGGACTTGGGGTCTCGGATGCGTTTGTCTTCAGTCTTGTCCGCTGTTTTTTTTGTCAAACACGCTTACTTGCTGCCAGCTGTTGTTCCATGTACATTAGTGCAGTGCTTCGTGTGATCCTGCCGCTGTGATTTGTAACGTGAACAACCTGTCGGAAACCTCAGTATCAACGCTGTGTGCTTGCGCTCCGTTCACGTCGCTGGTAGACACGTTTGCCAGTGTACGGTTTGTGGCTAAGTGCTGACGTCGGAGTGTAATCTGAGAAATGCCAGATCAGGTATGTTCCGAATCCGAGGCGCGCGTCCGCACCTGCACATCCCAAGCGCATGCTGCCCCCAGCTGCCTCAGCCCTGTGCCATTCCTCCCGTCCCCGACGTCTGTCGTTACTTGCTCATCGTCCGCCTCATCGTCGTCATTGCTGAGAACGATGCGCGCGATGTTGAGCTCACTGTACCCAGGCATCACGTGGTCTTGCGTTATGCTGACGCAGAATGAGGCACCCCCTGCGCCATAATTCTTGATCCTGGACATGTTCAACCGTCTCTCAGCCATCGTTTCTACCTTCATTCGTTCTCCAAGTCTTTCTCGAGGAATCAGTTCAGCAGCGTTCACGGCAACTATGTCAGGTACGTAACGGAAGGACGCGGGGACCTCAGAAGTGCTCACGGACAGGGACCCATATCCCACAGGAAACGGAACACCGGAGGTCGCAACCTTCGCGTCTGGATGCTTCTGGGGCGTCGAGCACATCTTCCTCAAGTACTTCCCACCCCAGGAGAACAAGGGCATCCTCAAGACCGCGGTGGGATACACGGGCGGGAAGGAGGAGGCGACGAACCCCGATTACAGGACCGTGTGCTCGGGGTCGACCAACCATGCGGAAGCCGTGCGGATCGAGTTTGACCCGAGCATCGTGAAGTACGATGAGCTCGTCGGTGCGTGACAGTCCGACTCGGGGAGATACGTCGGTGCTCATTGCGTGCGCAGAGTTTTTCTACCGCACCCATGACCCCACGACTGTGAACCAGCAGGGAAAGGACACTGGCACCCGTAAGTTGCTAAGCTTTCGTTCTCGTCGCCCATCCCAACTGTCGTCCGCAGAGTACCGCTCTGCTATCTTCTACCACACCCCCGAGCAGCTGGAGATCGCGAAGCGCGTCACCGAGGAGGTACAGAAGAAGCACTTTGACCCGATAGGTACGTTTGTCCCTCCGTCACTGAGAAGATGCCTCTTACCGAGGGGTCTCAGGCAAGAAGATCGTAACGGAGATTGTCCCCGCGGGGCCATGGTGGGATGCCGAGGAGTACCATCAGAAGTACCTGCACAAGAACCCGACTGGGTACCAGTGCCCGACCCACCGACTCCACTGGTGATAGATGATTGTAGATGTAGACTCGAGGTGTGTACGCAGTGTACGATATTTGGTGAATGCAGTCGTTCGGTCAGTTTGGTCGCTCGAGAAATCGAACCCGCGTCCGTTGGATTGCCGTCCAGGACCTCCCGATCGTTTTCAGCCCCGCGAGCCATCGCGGCAACTTACAGGGGTGAATTGTGTATCCGGCGGCCGTGGTTAGTCTCTCCTATCCGCTCGCCGTCGGCAAGATGCCACTTAGGGGAGTATTCACCAAATCCGCCCCAGCATCCGCCTCGATCCCTTATTCAGACCACAGATTGTCCTTGAGCGCAGCAAGCAAGAGCACAAGCATGTCGTGGGCCCTCTCTCTCCTCCTGCTCCAACACGCCCTTCACGAACCAGCGAACCATGGGCGACGCTTCAGCAACGGGTGTCGGCGATCTGACTCCGACGAGGGATGAGAAGTAAGTACGCATTGTGCGATCGCATAGGGGTAGCACTTACTGTTTCACAGCTTGGCAGTTTGGGCGGTATGTTCTGCCATCGACGGCGCGTAAGTGATGTTGCCCTTGCTATCTGTCACGGCGACGCTGAACTCTCATCGCCGATGCAGCTTGTTTGGAGGTGAGCTATAGTTCTGACTGATCCAAGGTTGCCGAATGATGACGCGAGGGTCCAGTTTTTATCGGACAGATAGCATTCTATCTGCGACACACCTATCGCGGCGACCGGCCGTTTCTGAGATGCGTCGTGCGTGGTTACTAGATCGATTGGTCCGCGACAATGGCTTGCTGAAGCTGCGACACAGGTTCTGGTTGTCTCTGTCCTTAACACGCTGCGCCTTGTCCTTTACATATACACAGGTGTGTCCGAGTTTGCTATCCTCTCCGTGCATGGGTGCTGAACCCGAGGCGCGCTACCAGTGTGGACGAGGTTCGTCACCTCGCGCACCGCACAGACCGATTCAACAGACTCGCGACCTTGGTGAGTATCCGAGAACATGTGCACCGCAGCCACGCTGACGGACCTCTCGTGAACAGGTCCACCCTTGTGAGCAGAGTTGCTTTATGGTCGCCGGGCATATCGCTGATCATCATGCGCTCTCAGGCCCAAATATTCTTGAACGTGCGTCCATGCCACGGAGTTGTGCACCGGCAGATACTAACCACGGCGCAGTCTGTCGCAGTCCTTGTGATCCAGACGTGCGTGACTCCCGGATTCTGTTGTTCCCTGTCCTGACTCGGTTTATAGCTTCTACGCTCACCGAATATGGAAGAGTAAGCGTCCGCGCGAAGTGCAATCCCTTTGCGCTGACCCTGTTCGTGATTTTTAGTCAGGAGGAGTATAGGAGCAGCCGCAGTATTAGTGAGTTCCAGCCGCCGTTTTCGTCGCGAACCCCTGAAAACTCATTCGCATACCAGGGCGTTTTCATCATCTGTTCATTCGGTGAGGACCTTATCGCGACTCGTCTTGTCTTGGTGGCTGACATTGGAACGATTCCAGTCGGGGGAGTCAGTACGTAGACCAGCAGTATTTATGTCGCGGTCGTCTTGCTCACGTCAGTTCGTGCAGCACTAGCCACGTATACGTGAGTGTCGGTCGAATCACTTACCTCGACATTACTGACGACTACCACGCCTGTTCCAGCGTGCTTGCGATGACTGCGCCGAAACTATACACCAATGTCATCGTATGTAACTATCGTTGCACGTCACCTCTCACGACACTCATGGGCTCCAACTCTGCAGCACATCGAGAAGGCGATCAATGTCATGTTTGCGGTGACGGACATCGCACTGACGTCGTTGTTGCTCTACGTTTTGATTCGATCGAGTGCGAATGGCCCTAGGTGAGTACAGACTCGCTCTCTCACGTTCACCCTGGACACTCACGTATGGACGTGGCTATGTTGCAGCCCACTGGTGAGGCGACTGGTACGTACCTCTCGTCGTCTCACGTCCTGGGTGATCGCGACTGAGCGTGTCTCTTGTAGGCATTCTACACCCTTTCAACCGGGGTCTTTACATGGTAGGAACATCCCTACTAGGCCCTTCCGACACGCATCTCAGCTGACCGCTTGACCAGCTTGTCCGCCCTCGCAGGAATAGTCTTGGTGAGTGACTCTCTTGCCATGCGATCCGATTGTCGCCCTTACTAGCTCAACGCAGATCTTCCTCTTCCCGGAGAGCATCATGTCGCCGATGATTTGGTACCTAGCCGCCAGCCGTACGTGCACGTCTTCGCTACACTCTGTTTATTACTGACGTTGAGGGCGACGTAGTGTACTCCACGTCGCTCATGGCTAGCCTTAATGCGCGCGAGAATCTGCGTACCAGGTACAACGTCAACACCAAAGTCAACACGTCCGGGACGAGCACGATGCCGCGCTTCGCGCCCCCTGCATGTACGAAAGCCAGACTTCAGACTTCCACAGCGTGTCTATGTGCGTTCATTCTCTCTTGCCGTCACCCGTATACTCGTAACTGTTGGCTGATGCATTCGCGCACAGAATAGGGCGGTCTGTACATCCACATGCGGCGGAGACATTCCCAGCCGATGACTGGGAGATCTTAGCAGAGAGGCGCAGTACCCACTCGTTTACCGACGAGGAGAAGAGTGCTGGCGCGGAAAAGCACGAGTTGACGGAGTCGTCCGTGGACTCTGACACCTCCGTCTCAGTGGAAGCCGAGGACGTGGTCGCATCGTTCAGGTACTAGTAGTGTCAGGACGCTGAGCTATCGTTGAGGGAAGACGATCCATGCTGTATGACAAAATACCCGGTCCACTATATCTGTACATTAAGAACGCACACTTCGACGGATGCACAGGTACTCAGGGTATCCACTAGGGTGCCGGCTGACGAACAACTTGACAGATCTCGGCGTTCCCACAGAATTAATCCAGTAGTGAAACGACACAAAGGGCACTCCGCCTGAATCGCAGGGGGGCACAGAAAGGCATGATTCATTCTGGCAAGAGACCGGACATCGTGGTGCTTATGTACTCCGCAGGCGCATTAGCGAGACTAAGCGGCCAAGCTGATGTTGGACGCCTTCCTGTTAACACTGCGGGTCTTGCCGTAGCTGACGGGAGCTTGAGGCACAGGCTGGGCAAGGTCGCTGCCGAGGAAGCCAGCAGAGCCATTCGCCGTCCCGTTAGCAGCCCCGGCGTTCCCAAGAGAGAGCTCCCCCACGCCGTTCATGATGTCGGCGACGACGTTGACGCTGTCGTCATGCTGGATCTTGACGGGTCCGGGTCCCGTGATGTGCGGGACAATGCTCTGTGTGCACAGGGTATAAGATGACTGAAGGGGAGAAAGCTTTGTGGACATACCTTGCCCATATACCAGTCGGCCTTTGCGGGGTTGATGTCCTCCCAGAACGAGATGCGGTCCTTCGAGTAAACCTTCTTCTCTCCGCCGCGCTCCTTGATCGCAGCACGGGTCGGGAAGCCGTGGTTCTCGATGAGCCCAAGGACTTCCTTCTCGGCCTGGTTGCAGCTCGTGTTGAGCGGGAGGATGAGCTCGAAGAGGGCATCGGTAGCCTTTCCCTGCAAGGAGACGACGTGGGAAGGTTGCGCGTTGACACAGGCAGCTAAGACCTACCAGGTAAGTGACCCTGACGCGGTAGCCCTTCGAGAGGAGATGCTCAATGATCGTCTTGAGGCTGTCGTTGACGAGACTTTGCGACGCGAACGAGAGCGTGGCGCGGTACACGCGAGTCTGACCGAAGATGCGTAAGTATGTCCATCCGCTTGTTCAAGGAGTACGAGAGCGCGCACAGCAACGATGTCCTTCACATCAATGGATGCCGGGATCGGGTCGGCCGCGAAGTCCTCGGCCTCAGCGAAGTTCAGCTGCTTGGCGACGTAAGCTCCAGTGGCATCCTTGCTGACGACGATCGTCGTGTTCGCCTGAAGCGAGAGCAGGTTCGCCTGCCAGATAGGCGCCACACTCTGGATGTCGCCCCGGATGAGCTGGCTCTCCTGGTAGTCGAGCGCGACGTATGCGCTCAGGATGGGCGTGAAGTCCCCGGTGACCGCGAGGGTGTTGCCGACGTTGGGCCAAGTGAGCGCAACACTCATGTCCTCAGTGGGCTTGTCCAGGTCCGTGATGAAGCCTGTGTGTCGTCAGTCTCATATGACATACTCCGTGCCGCGAGTACACGTACCGATACCGATGCCCGCAGGTCCGCCGGTGCCGTTGACAGCTTGGACGGTGGTGACACCAGGGATGGTCTTGGGGTCCTGTGAAGAGCTGTGAGTATCGCATACTTAGAGTACCGTACAGGGAGAAACTCACGGTCCAGTGCTGCACAGGCGGGCGGGCAGTCTGGTCGAGGAGCAGGGTGGTAGTCTGACCGACCTGGAGACGTAGGGATGGGTCAGAACACCGCGACTGCGAGACAACCTCGAAGCAAGGCGTACTTTGATCGGTGTGTAGTTTCCGGCGGTCACAATCGACCCTTCGCCGACCTGCGTCGCGCTGAAACCGAGACTGCGAAGGGCATCGTCAGATGCGAAGGAGGTTTAGCTGAAGCGTCACGAACTTGGCGGTCCAGGTCGCGTTGAGGCTGGAGCGACCGGTCGCCGCAAGAGTCGTCACCCTGAAGGACGGGGTATGTCAACAACTGCAGGAGAGGGTCGGATGTTTGCATAACTCACTTCCAGGCGATGGGGAATTGGTCGACGAAGAGCTTAGGAACCGGCGGGGTGAAGCAGAGCATCAGCGTCACATTGTCGCCGATGTTGGTACTGATGAGTACTGGTGAGTATCATGAGAATGATAAGTATTATGTGCACGCACCTCTTGAAAGTCAGGTTCCTAGTAGCCATTGCGGATGCAGGGTGTGGTGTTCGTTCGACCCAGTGGGAGGCTTGAGAGTGGTACTTCTGGGTAGTGGGTCGTTGTTGCTGGATCATCTCAAGTCGCTCAACCTTTTATAACCATCGGGATATGTCGCTATCGTAGGCTACGGGAGTGAACCAGCACGTGCCGCTGACAAAAGTGGTTAGCATACGGCGTTCGAAGCGGCCGACCTCGCCTTCAATACGTACCTCCCAGCTTGTCCTTCCCAGCTTTCCCTGACATTAATGCGACATCGTGGGGTGGTCGGAACCTGTGTACTCCGGATTTCAAACAATGAGAAAGCCCGTCGCTGCGCCATCAATCAGCATGGCTAAGTAACTTGACAGGATCTTGGACGCTCTACGGCCGACCTGCTTAACCCTCCGTTTCGCTGGGTGGGCTATGCACCATCCTCAAGTAGATAGCAATACGTCCAGAATACATTGAATCGTCTCCATGTCACGCCAACCTACTGGCAGCGGAGGTGGAACTTGTCCGGGTTAGCAGCGAGGGACCTCGACTCGGACTGGTATACGGAAGTTACTGTAGAGTTTCGACCGATGCGGTGCAGGCCCCAGCGGGGTGTGACCTGTAACCGCCCGCAGTCGCCGGAGCGGAGCGGAGGCGCCCAAAATTTGCCTGATTTGGCCTGCTAAACGCCCGAAAACCGAGCCAAAACGCGAAAATGGGGGCCCCAAAGGGGCCGTGACCTGTGACCTACAGCACGATGCGGTGCGGCGGAGGTCCCTGTGACCTGTGACGCGCCGCATCGGTCGAAACTCTACAGTATACTTGCACATTTCCTGAGCGGACAAGACATTTGTCCTACCTGCTTATTGCTGCATTATAAATCAGGTTATATGCTGGGACCTGAGTTCTTCGTGCAAGGGCGGGATCCCTATTACCGTTCGCCGCCGGGGCCAAGTTGAGCTTCGTCCGAAGTGCGACCGGGACTGTCAACATCCCCTGCGCTGTCGCAGCGGCTGTGTATGTCAGCAAATGCGTCAGAGTAGTACTGTGGCAAAGAGGGTCCACATCGCGCGAGACGTTGTCGGCTGTAAGCAGAGGAAGGGGACAATGTGGTGACGGCTGAGGCTGGCTGAGGGCAGGTTGCAAGCGCCCGCCCACGCGGAGCGCCTCGGAGTCAACTTCTGTCCAGAGTGGAACCTCCGAGACTCGCGAGTCCTTGCGGTTATAGTAGTGCAGTTTACTCAATCAGCCATCATCGTTCTTACTGCTTCATTTAACCAACCCCTTTAACACGATCTGTGCACTGCTTGCAACCCAAGTTTCGTCTACAACATCGACGCGAAAGTTTGCGGTATGTGCACGATCTCATGCCGGTGGTCCTCCGAGTCAGCCTGCTTGTCGCATCACGGATAGCGGGGCTAAGTGTGTTTGAAGTGTGTCACCGCTTTCCGCTACGATCTTGTGGGACAGACCTAAGACCTAAGACCTGTGTTGCACTATGCGGTTACATAGTGGTACAGCTCGGCTGTAGGGAAAGAGAGACATCCGTCTGGCAGGCCACTCACTGATCCGAGTCGTGACATTCAGGTAGTTGTTGAAGTCAGGCGTCGAGTCCTTGACGACGCCCAAGTCTCGGCATTCGATGTGTAGAGACAAAGGAAGCTAGAGGTAGTTGCACCATCCGAAATCGCCGATTACTGTAAGGGGTGGGATGTGCTATGCCTTCGAATTGGTACGGCGGGCGTCCATTACTCTGTCAAGGGAAGAATGACTGATCGAGCATTAGTATGTACGACAGCTTGTCTGTTTCCGGCGACGCCGCCTCCCGACTCACACACCATTCATTCCCTGTCAATGATGCCTGCAGTATTGTGGGGGAGCAGGGTTAATTGTGTCGGCCTCATGCCTGGAGGCAATCGGCGACTACGAGGACCGTATGCTAGCTGCTTTGGGCGGCGGACTTGTCAACAAACGCAACGAGTGGTATTGCAACCTACGTGGAGACGCACACGCACAAAGGTATAAAAGCCAGCGAATGTTACGCCACACTGGCTCAGCACTCTGCCAAAAGACAACTCGCATCGTAGAACACGACACCAACAACCTTTCGAAATGGCAACTAGGAACCTCACCTTCAAGAGGTATAGCTGAGACCACTCACCCTCCGTTTTGCGGTCACGAACACTGATCATTTCTATGCAGCACCAACCTCGGCGACAATGTGACGCTGATGCTCTGCTTCACCCCGCCGGTTCCTAAGCTCTTCGTCGACCAATTCCCCATCGCCTGGAAGTGAGTTATGCGCGCACATTCGATCCTCTCATGTCGTTACTTACATACTCTGTCTTCAGAGTGACGACTCTTGCGGCGACTGGCCGCTCCAGCCTCAACGCGACCTGGACCGCCAAGTTCGTGACGCGTCAGCTTTGCGTTCCTCCTTCGCATCTGACGGTGCTCTTCGCAGTCTCGGTTTCAGCGCGACGCAGGTCGGCGAAGGGTCGATTGTGACCGCCGGAAACTACACACCGATCAAAGTACGCCTTGCTTCAAGGTTGTCTCGCAGTCGCGGTGTTCTGACCCATCCCTACGTCTTCAGGTCGGTCAGACTACCACCCTGCTCCTCGACCAGACTGCCCGCCCGCCTGTGCAGCACTGGACCGTGCGTTTCTCCCTATACGGTACTCTGAGTATGCGATACTCACAGCGCTTCGCAGGACCCCAAGACCCTCCCTGGTGTCACCACCGTCCAAGCCGTCAACGGCACCGGCGGACCTGCGGGCATCGGTATCGGTACGTGTACTCGCAGCACGGAGTATGTCATATGAGACTGACGACACACAGGCTTCATCACGGACCTGGACAGGCCCACTGAGGACATGAGTGTTGCGCTCACCTGGCCCAACGTCGGCAACACCCTCGCGGTCACCGGGGACTTCACTCCCATCCTGAGCGCATACGTCGCGCTCGACTACCAGGAGAGCCAGCTCATCCGGGGTGACATCCAGAGCGTGGCACCTATCTGGCAGGCGAACCTGCTCTCGCTGCAGGCGAACACGACGATCGTCGTCAGCAAGGATGCCACTGGAGCTTACGTCGCCAAGCAGCTGAACTTCGCCGAGGCCGACTCGGAGCTGACCGCTGCCGAGGGTGACCCGACGCCGCTCTGGCAGTCTATTGATGAGAACATCGTCCGGTTTGTCAAGGTGAGCATCTACGCTCCCCTTAGTAGTCCCTTGGCCAACCTTCTCCGAACATAGCGGTCCTACAGCGCCACCCTCACCTTCGACGTCGCGAAGCAATCCGACATCGGGCGTTGCCTGAAGCCCATCATCCACAGGCTCGCTGAGAAGGGCTACGCGATCAAGCTGGTCACCAAGGTAGAGTTACAGCCGTGTTGCTCACCCAAGCATCCCACTCACTCCGCTTCACACTTCGCGTAGCCTGAAGAGTCAGACGTCGGCATTCAGCTCCACCTGCCATACAGTGCCAGCTGCGCCCAAGCCGAGAAAGAGATCATCAGTGCCAGCCAGAGTCTCGGCTTCCCTGGGCGCATGGCTATCAAGGAGCGCAGCGGCGCCAGGCGCATCTACTTTGGGGGCTCAGTCAACTACTGGCTCGACATCAGCCCCGCGTCCACGGGATGGTACCAAGGGAACAAGGTGCATTCTTCCGCGGCTCATATCCGTCAGAACAGTTCCTCATTGTGTCCCAAAGATTATGCCGGGTCCTCAGACCGACGAAGAAGGGCTTATCGGCGGAGAGACCACCCCCGGGGGTGCAGCTGTCGGTGGCGGCCCTATCGGAGGAAACACTACCCCTGGAGGTGCAGCGGTCGGCGGGCTCATCGGAGGAAACATGACCCCCGGGGGTGCTGTGGCCAACGGGTCTTACGGCTCTGCCGGATTCTACGATGCCCCGGGTGAGCGTGTGCAGACTCCCGTGAGCTACGGCAGTACCCGTACCAAGAAGGGCCCTTCTTCCGTTGTCTCATCCGCGTGAAGCGGTAGGATTCCCCGCGTGGTAGTCTCAGTCCTCAGTGTCTCTCGAGGTTGTTGTTGCTGCATTCCGTCGTGTAACGCTATGCAGTAATCGATATTATGGTTCGCATTCTGGTCAGAGGGGTACAGTAAGATAATGGAGATAGATAAGTGTGAAGAGGCCAGAAAGTCCAGTCACAATCGAAAACCCAAAGAGAGTCCCACTGGTGAACGTTCAAGTAGCATGCAAGGAGTGACAACCGTACCCCGTCTATCAGAGTCCACCTCAGCTGCCATACTTCGAGCTACCCTGCTCGAAGTCATCCTTGAACCGGACGGGAGCGTACACAGTCCGCATGTTCATCCTAGTCTTCCTCCCCTGCACGCAGATGCCGATCGTCAAGCCGATGAGCGCAAATCCAATAACCAAGTTTGCCCCCAGCAGGATCAGCGCGACCAGGCTGTATCTCAAGCCCAAGATGCTTCCCGAGCCGTCGAACGAGTCCTCAGCCGCCCCGCTCGCGCCGCTGCCAATGCTGCCCGAGCTGCCGGAGGCGATCCTGACGAAGTCCGAGGGAGATATCTCCGCAGGCAGCTTGGCGAGCGTCGCGGCGCGCTCGGTCGTGAACTCGTCCATCATCTTGGATGCGTCCGTCGTGGAGACCATCTGGACGAAGGGAATGCCCGGGCCGGAGTTCCCGTTTCCGGGTTGCGTGTCGCCGTAGTCGAACCTGCAGTGTATAGCGTGTCTGTCAGCATCGGGAAGGCTTACGGGAGGGTGAGTCTGTGGGACATACGATGCGTAGACGTTCCGGAGGAAGGAATCGCCGAGGATCATGTCGAAGCCCTGGAAGCTATTCGGGTCCAGCGTGAGGTACTGGTACGTGTTGATGCACACGGTGGCCTGTTTCTTCTGTCCGTTGGTCGTGATGTCCGTCACCATGGTCCGGGTCAGGTCGAGGGGGTGCACGACGAAGTCCTGACCACTGCATGCATCCAAGTTACAGTCAACATGCATCCTGCACCCAAGAAGAACGTCGGTGGACTCACCCGAAGGTAAACGTGAGCTGCGTAGTAGCATTGCAAGGCACGGCCCAGAGCTTCGACGAGGGGTTAAACACCGCGCCCGGGATAGTGCTGTAGATCGCATCGACAGCCTTCGGCGGCAGCGGCGGGAACGAGAACCCCGTGTCGAGCGCAGCGACGGCCTTCCCCGCTGGCGTCCCGTCAATGCGCGACTTGTCGAACCCGAAAGCTTTCCCGTTCACCTTCATCGCGTCCAGGACGATGCTCCAGTGCTGGTCGCTCACGCGCGGGAGCTTCGGGGCCTGTGCGACGGAGTCGAAGCCCGGCGCGTGGCCCGAGATGGTGAACGATCCGTCGGCGAGGTCCTCGGTCTCGCTCGTGCGCGCGAGCTGCACGTCGAAGTTGTTCGGGAGGGACGGGTTCGCGGCGAAGAGGGAGGTGATGGGCGCGCGCCCAAGCGTGTCGGCGGCGGCGGGCCCAAAGGCGTTCCTAAACGCGTTGTGGATGCTGCTCACGTCGAAGGCCATGCCCATGATCCCGTCGACGGCCAGGTTGAAGTCGACGATCGAGCTCGGGTTGATGAACGCTGCAGCAAGGCCTTTGAGCCACGCATGCGTGCTGACTATGCCACGCGAGACTCACCCTGCGAGTCGATGACAAAGTCGCCGATCTTGACCTGCGCAAAATCTATCGGTCCCTCGACTTTGCCCACGCCGTACGTGATGGACGTGGTGAGGCTCGTCTGGTTCGTGAGCTGCACGTTCTTGCCCTTGGTGTTGACCCACAGGTCCGTCGAGCCCGTGTCAAGTTCGACTGTGAACTCTGGTTCGGGGCGTCAGTGCACCGCAGCTTCGACAGCGAGAGCATATGCGGGTCTCACTCTGTCCGCCCAGCATGATATCTGTGGTGTACTAGATCGCTGATCAGGACCGCAAGGATATGCAGAGATGAAGCTGCACAGACGTACCACAAGGTCATCCTTGGTCACCACCTGCAGATTATCCGACGTCAGCTGCTCCGCTGCTGCGAAGCGGTATCCCGTCCCATGGGCCTTGATGTCGAAGCGCGAGGTCTGGGCGACGGCAGAACCCGCGACGAGCGCGAGCGGGAGAATGAGCTCCGCAACCTGGAGAAGAGAGGTAGGTAGAAGCATCCCAGGCAAGCGAGGTCGAGTGGAGAAAGATCTCACCAATACATGCCCTTCTTATACTGCCCATCTCAGGCCAGGGGTCCGCTAGTAGTATGGGCGGCGTCGAGCGGACGGTGGTTCCGCCGAACCTCTCTTCCAGCGAAGAGAGACAATTGAACCCCTGTCTCCGACGACGTGGGGGCCTTGAAGAGCTGTGTATGGTGCTCGGACTTGAGTCTCAGGTCTTGCCGGAGTAAATTGAGGATCAACGCGCGCACGGCGCCCGCATAGCACCAGCCTTCAAGTGCAAGCACTGCACCGCGTTGTTTTGTGCTTCACGTCCGGTCATGTGTTAGCAGACTGCCCACGGGTATGTCCTATTGGCCCGTGCCGTCGTCTGCGGGCGCATACAACCTGCATGCTAGGGCAGGGACGGGATTGCACTTGTCAGTTAGGTAAGTTGCGAAACACTGGGCGGACGTACCAGATACTGCCGACGCGGACACGTTATATCCTATATATGCAACCTTCAGCAAACACCTCATGCGCCAGACTCACCTCACGATATACGCGTCAGGTGCCGGCGATGGGTTCGCTAAGCCATCGAAACCCTCCTAAACCAATCTGGTATAATATAGGCATTCCTCGGCACTGCGGCGTATCATTCGGTAGCAGTCCATCACAGCGCAAGAGAAGAAAGACGAAAACACTAACTAATAGGATAGCCCGTGGTCCCCCAAAAAGATAATATAGATCTACCGCAAGCCACCACGCCCTGAATCCCCGCCTCGCCTCCCGCCTCCCAAGGCGCATATCCATACATCGCTCGTCCTCGAACGCACTGCGCTGCTGCCGCAATTGCTGCGGCCCCTGACCGCGCGACGCGTGTCGCGTGTCGTGTGTCAGGACAGAGGAGGCCCATAGACCGCTCAGAGCACTGTCCATGCGCCGCCCAGCACACACACCGCCACAACGCCCGCCATCGACACAAGCTGCATCCGCGCGCCCTCCACTGCCCTCAGCGCGCTCACGCCGTTCGCCGAAGGGGGGAAGGTCGTCGCGAAGCCGACAGTGGGATTCGGGCCTCCCGAGACGGTGACGGTGGGTGCGCCCGCGGCGGGGGTGGGTGCCGTGCCGTTGCCCGTGTCCGAGATGGCGAAGCGCTGGGAGGCGCCGTACATGACACCGTGGGTGGAGTTGAGGAAGAGGAGGTAGTAGTCGTCGCCTGTGGGCACGTCTTGGAGGAAGAGGTTCAGGGCACCAGTGGAGAGTGGTGTGGAGACTGTAGGTTAGGATGGTCAGTACACCTGCTAGTGGAGACATGGGGCAGAAAAGTAGAGAAACGCCGTGACAACTAGGATAGGGCACAAGCCCATGCCCGAGGCCGCGATGCTGCCTCCTCAGCCATAAAGTAGCCACATGCATCAGGTAGCTACCAGCACAAGGAGGAGGCGGATATTGAACGGGGCAGTGAAAGCGGGATTGAGACAAAAGCGCTGCGCGATCGCTAGCTGGAACGTGATCTCGAATTGGGACGACGATAGACGAGTCCTACGTCCCAACTACGGGCTATATGGCACACTCTGCATCACAATGCGTCGGGGGAGCGAGAAGGATGCGGCGATACATGACCGGCCGTTGAGGGAGGCACCCAATGGGAGGTTGGACGTTCCATGTCTCCTCGGCAAGATGATCACGTTTGGAAAAAGCAAGCCGTGCGTTTCCTACGCAAGCGACATAAGAGTAAGATGGAGATAGTGACCGCTGGGCCTCTGCTCGCACTAGGGCTGAGCAGGCGGTCCTCCTTCGCGTGACGACGTCCAACCGCTCTAACAGACGTGAGATATGCACAGGAAGAACGCAACTCGAAGCATCGAGCCGACGAGACGATGGCAACGGGAAGTCGAACGAACATGGCAATTGCCAGACTAGGAGAGGATGTGCCGAGGGAAGAAGAAGGGACGCAATATGAGATGAGTAGGACGCAACGCACCATCTTTTGCGACAAAAATGAGCCCATCTGTGCTCAGCCTCGCGAGCTCGACATCCACACTGGTAACTCCGTCAAGGAGACCCTTCGTCCAAGTAATGGGGTTGATGGCGTTGTTTGACCACTGGATTCCATTCGAGGGTGTATTGATCACAAAATACGCTGGTCTCTCGTCAAAACCTCGACCTCAGCGCACGCACACGTCATGAGAGTACTTACAGCTTGCGTTCGTTAATGGCAGAAGGTACCAGGCGAAGAACAAGGTGAGGAGGCCGGTCGGGATGTACGATAGCAGGTGCATGTTGCTGGTAGTGAGTGTTCGTGAGGTCGTCGTAGGCGACGACGACGAGACTTGCTGGAAGGTCGTGGACGTTGCCGAGGACGACGAGGACGCCGTTTGCGAGCGGGACAAAGACAAATGAGCGGACGGGACGGGGAGCAAGAGTGCGGATGGCTGGCGAGGAGGACCAGCCTTTCTCATCTCCGCGCTGCCCGGGCGCCCTGCTGTTTGGCTCTCTTTGGCTCCGGTGGCACTGATGGACGGCACGTCCGAATGCGGTGAACCGCATCGCAACCATCTCAAGTCAACATGGACGTTGGCTGCAACTGGTACATAACTGGAACTGTAAACTTCGAAGTTTGACAGACTTCAACTTCAAGATGGCACATGTAGTCTGCAACCTATAGCGCTCGAACTGTAGTTGGTAGGTGTGGCCAAAACGGCTTGCTCGGTGAAGATATGACGCGTACATGCCAGCAGCGCAGCCTGCACAGTGACCCCAGTGGAAGATAGGATGAGAAAGACTCCGGCGAGTCCGCACAAAGAACGACATAACTGCGGATCTCAGCGGAAATGTCTATCACCACTCCGTCTTCTTCACGAGAGCGGCTGAATTGTCACAGTCCAGTCAACACGTTGTGCGGTCTAACGTGGAGGAAGTGCGATCGTTCTAAAAGCATGCGCAAACCTGTACAGCACGGAGCGCAGTCATCGCAGGAGGCGCGGTGCTAGTTAGGAGGAAGCAGTCTGAAAATTACCCACACAGCACGAAACGTACGAGGAGTCCGAACTCTATGCTCACTAATCATAGTTCGCTGGCACCGAGGCAGAACTCTACCCCTCCTCGACGAACGCGGCAGACTCTGACTGTATCTGCACACGCAAGGGCCGCCCGTTAGACAAAGACATGACAGACAGAGATCGACAGCTCGACGACTCACCCATGGCTCGTCGCGCCCGATGACATACTTCTGCGGCGGGCGCTCCCAACACGCCACCCTGTCAACCTCGTCTTGACTGTGCAGAGGAATCAGCACGCCGAGCTCGTAGTTCGTGATCTGTCGCTTCGTCAGCCGCTCGCGCTCACAACCATGATTCTTAGAGAGAATGGGGAGAGACTGACGTTAAGCGTGGGGTTGAACCCCGAGCCGGACAGCGTCCCCCACGCAGACGGCGTGAAGTTGTGCGAGCCGACGTACACCCACCCCGCGAGCTTCCTATCACCGGCGCCGTCGCCCCTGTCGTCACCCGCGTCGTCCTCGTCCTCGCTGTCAGTCCTAGCCGAGCTCCTTGCATGTCGGTCGAGCCCGCCCCGCTTGTCGCGGAACGTCCCCAGCACCATCTGTCCACGGTCGCGACGCTGAGCCAGCGCGTCACAATCTAAGCGAGCTGGAGACGGGGCTGACCTTCGAGTGCATGAGCACGCGCCCGCGCTTGCTCTTCGTCTGGTGGAACAGCTCCCGCGGGAAGTTCTTGCCCTCCCACTGGTTCCGCCTGCAGAACATCGTCCCGCCGCCCTGCGTCCCCGTCCAGCTGCATGTCAGCCTCCCGCCCCCAATCAGCCATGGAGTTTAGACGTACCGCTCCCCGAGGACGCTCTCCCGCACATACCGCGCCGTCGGGAACAGGATCTTGATTGGGGGAACGGCAGCTTCGCGCGGCGCGCCTTGGACACGTCCAGCCACGTCTGCGCGCTCTCCCCGCGCGCGGAGCAGTAGAACTCGTTCAGCCACTGCGTGCTGTACGTCCCGACCGACGAGCCCTGGCACTCGAGCACGAGCTCCTTCCCATGTGGGGTCTTCCCGCCCATGTCGATCAGCGACTTCATGAGACTCGTGTGCCCGGTAAGGATGACCTGCGGGCGATGGAGGATGAGTCTGGCAGGTCACTGCAGTGAGGGAGGGCGGGCTCACCTTGGGCCAGCCTTCGTGCTTGCCTGCGATGGAGGGGATGAGCGCCGCCTTCACCTTCGACCAATCCCAGTGCGTCCGGAGGTGCTCGATCCGCTGCAGCGGCAGATTCGGGTGCTGCGGGATTGTTAGACGACACATCGACCTCGGATTGGGGATTACGCACATCGTTGCTCAGGAAGTTCGCCAAGGCAGGCGCGACGTTCACCCCATGGAGCACCCGGACCATCGCGGACGCAAAGTCCTCCTTCTTTGGATCAGCAGCGACCGGAGAGGGAGCTTTGGCACGTCTTGCACCCATACGGTCTGTACAGAGCGCGTCAGCCGCATTCATGAGGGAAGCGGATGAAGGTCGCTGACGTTCTCTATATCCCGCCAGTCATACTCGATCAGGTTAGCGGTGGAGATGACTACTCGTAGCCGACCAGTCCTGTAAAACAGCTGTGCACACATGAGCCGAATGATGCTGCGGCACCGGGACTGACGAGCTCACCAGCATAAACTAAACGAGCGTGAAATCGTCAACGTCGCAAATCCCAGGAAAAACGCCCGTGACGAACCTTCATATGCATGCACCCAAACCCGTTACGCAAAAACGGCGTCGTACGAATCCAGTTAGGTAGGATAGCCTTGATCGATGCGTCCCCTGCGCGCAAACAGTCAGCCGGAGGATGCGCGACAGTGCAGAGGCTTGTCTACCTGTCGGGCTGTGATCGACCGCTATGACGGCCGTCTTGCGGTCGAACATCTGGTACATCCATGCAAAGTTCCAGCAGAAGGCCGATACGATCGCGAACTCGATGTCTTCTTTCTGCAAGACGCAAGTTGTCAGTGCGATTCAACGACGGCAGACGACAACCTACCGGAGAGATGATCTCAGAGAGCCGGAAGACGGGCCGGGTGTCTTTCTGCTTATCGACGTGCATGTTGGCCGTCTGCCGCAGCTCGCCATCCCAGAAGACACTGCCCGCAGGCTGCGTCTGACGAGGTGCGGGTCGTGCGTTTGCCGCAGCACTCGTACTGGGGACATTCCTGGTGCTAGATGAAGAAGCAGACGGGTTGGCACGGCGTGCTCCAGCGCGAGACGAGGAGATGTGCTGCCTTTTCGCACTGCGTGCGCGCTCTTCCTGGTCCATGTCGTCCTCCGAGTCCGAGTCCGAGTCGACGACGATAGCGGTCGAATCGCGATGAATGTCGGGCCGGGTGCGCTTCAAGCGTTCCAGTCGTTCCCGCTCGAGTTTGGCGCGCTCGGAGAGGAAGGCCGCCGCAGGGTTGGATGTGGTTGCGGGCGGTGGTGCTTGGGCTTGTGTATGCGTCGACGGATTCAAGTTCACCATCGATTCACGTTTAGAAGCCTCCAGCGCAAGCCGTAGGTCCTCGTCATCGTCGTCGTCCACTTCAATAACCTCTGCTTGTGCTGGTCGGCCAGTATCTTGCAAGCTGAGCGCGATTGCTCTGTGGATCAAATCAGAATTTTCGACGCCACTGATCTATCCCGCAAACATGCCTTGCCATGTCTGCATCGAGATGGTCATCCATGTCGCGCAAATGTCGAGAGCTCGAGCGTGTACAGATTGTACTGCACGA
>JABYQS010000496.1:0-20438 GCA_022592435.1 Cerioporus squamosus
TAGGATCAGAAGCTCTTGCATAACAAGCCCAAACATCCTTGGCGCTTCCTCCCCCCAGCCCATCTTGAACGTGCGCGCGTACGCTGATCACCGCCAAAATCCTGCACGGCAAGTCGCAACGTATAATTATCCTCCGAGTTCAACACTGATACTCAAGGCTTGCAGAAATTTACTTTAATCGCAAAGTCCAGCGTTGTCCGAGCCCTTCACTGTATGAAGCACAACAACGGACTGTCTGGCCGTCACTGGCATGACCGCGGGACACTATGACTGTCTCTCTTCCTTACTACAGAACCTGCAGCTATGTGCATTCTCAACATCTAATACAACCGCAACGATCTGCCTCGGCGCAAGTCAGCGCGGTTGGTTGAACTGGTAGCTTACCACGACCACCTGAAGTTCATCATCGTGTCGCCCGCGCTGCCGTCGGCGCTGTGAGAACTCGACGACTCATGCGTTGTCCTCATCTCAGGCTTTCATTGCGATTCCCTCTCCGTGACTGCATCTCGACACACCATAACTGATACCATCGCTACTCTCAATTGCAGGTGCGGCTATCCCGGGACGCCGGGCTTCGCTCTGGTATAAGAATGCCATCACCGGCGACCGCTCCATTCAAGCACGTCCGAAGTTATTTTCTCGAGCTGCGCTCGCTGGTCCTCTCCCATCCTCCTGTCCCCGCTGCCGCCTCGACCCTCCGGCCATGCATTTCGCACTAGTCTTCGCCCTGGCGGCGTCCCTCGTCGCAAGCAGTGCTGCGGGGGTGATCAAACGTGTACGTACTCATGCCCTCCCGAACCCGCCACCATGCCGTGCGCTCAAGCAATTCGTGTCTCCTAGCTCGAGCGAAACGTGAAGCTTTGCATAGACGTCGACTTCCAAGACTGCCAAGACGACTCTGTCGAGCTCGACACGTGCATCACCCTCGATCCCGACTTGGACAACCAGATTTCGAGCTTAAGGCCGGACGAATGCACGTCTTGCGTTGGTACGTTGCTTCTCTGCTCTCTTTCGACCTTGGTGGCGCTGGTACTTACTTTCCCTCTGCAGTTTTTGAGTGAGTGTTGATAGGCGGCGTGCGTGACGATGTTGACAGGCACGACTTCGCAGCGATATAGACTGTCAGCAACAGATAACGACGGTCTTCGGTGCGCTGGACGCCTCTGGGAATCCTGAATTTAACGACCGGATCTCGTCCTTCAAGTGCAACGATTTCTGTGGTGCAGCATGAGGGGCCTATCCTCAGCCTTCCAGTGGGCACGGATCTCTGAGGAACCAAAGGGACCACAAGGCGGAAGGGGGTAGAGGACATAGGGATTGAGGTCCGAGGATTGATTGGGAAGTCGCCATTGGTTGTCAGGCATCACTGTGCATAGCTATGTCTCTGCTAGAGGATGCACACAGTCCCCGCACTCCGTGTGCCAGCACGAATCGCGATGAAACACCGTGCATTGCGCAGCTGTGCGGCAAGAAAGAGCTGTGACACTAGCGACTCGGAAGCTCTCGGATCATCATGGGTGAGGAGGATGTTTGCGCTTGTTAGGATTGAAGGCTCTTGCATAACAAAGCCAAATAGTTAGCGTCAACGCGTTCAGCGCGCGAAGCCCTTCGATGCTGCTGTACATGAGTAGTTCATTCGAACCACTGTAATCAGTACGCTGAGCTTGCGGTGCGCCATGGTCTCCGCGGACTCGCAGCGATCCAGGTTACTCGAAGACCCTCGCCTCGTCGACAACCTGAACGAGCTCATCGCCAAGCTGTCCATCCCCCTCCCATTTGCTCTCGAAACGCCATGGGACCTCACACCTGGCCTGCTGCTTGGCATCCTCGAGTCTATCCTGCAACAGAGGCTCCCAATACCTCATGTGGTACGCGCATCGCGCGATTTCGCGAACAAGGTGCAAGCGATGAAGATCTTCCTCGGCGTGTTCGAGAACGACATCCTGGGCGGGGAGGACGTCGGATTGAGCGACGTCGATCCGCGGAGGCTGGCCGCAGGAGAAGAGGATGAGGTTGAGTTCGTCGGTGAGCTCCTATGCTGGCTTGGAAGGCAGAGAGGCATCCTTGCAGGTCCGTCGCACGCAGACGACCTGCCACCTACCCTTCCCCCGCGCGTACATCGACGCGCCGCGTCCCCATCCACACATTCCACGGTCACGAGCGGTGCGCATTCAAACTTGTCTATGATGCCCACCCTGCTCGCCGACACCGACACCACCATCGACTCGGTAGCATCAGAGCCTCTGCCTCCGCTCGCCCACCCAGAGCTTCCGGAGTTGCCTACCCTCCCGAACCTTGCTTCCTCCACTGGGAGCGCCTCGCGCAGGTCGCAGCCTCGGTGCATCCATGAAGTCGAGGACCCATCCTTCGCCATCGATGTGGACCTGGGTCTCGACGCATCCGCGGAGACGTCCGTCTGCCATTGTACGTCCGCGGACGAGGAGGATGATCTCCCACCGATCCCCAAGACCCCCATCCCGGTCCGCTACAACGGATGGATACACAGGGCGGACGAGAATGCCGAGTTGCAGTTTTACTACCAGCGGCGTTCGCCTCCGAGTGCACTTCCCTCTACTGGAAGCCGTCGCGTGAAGTCATACTCTGGCTTCTCATCCTCCCCGTCCCATCCACACAGTCATTCTTCTGACACAAGTGGGGCGCGACGGATCATCACTCCTCACAACGCGCCTACCGAGTACACCCTCGCGTTGTTGAACGAGCGTGCCAGGTTGCTCGATGAGTTGGCGCGAGTCAAGGGATCTCCGTCAGTGGCTCAGTAGCAGGAACGGGTGGGTTTGCTTGGTTGTCATCCGGTGTCTCTGTTTTCGGTATCTCGTCTTGTCCGTTTCCTCCCATACGTCGCTGTCGTACGTCTGCTTGCTATCCCTGTGCTTTCTGGATTTTGTTTGCGCTCTGCATTCCTAGCTCTGATCTCTTGTCTATATCTCACAGCAGCTTGTCGCGGGTGGTTAGCGACACCACCCGCACGATGTATCAATCTTTTCGACCTCCCTGGGTACACAAGCCAAGTCCGGTTAGACCTATGATCGCAGATGTCGATCGAAGGGCTGATTAGCTCCGTCCCGCACGTCCGTTTGAAGCCCGAATGGCATGCAGGGTACGCAGTTTATGCCGTCTGGACGGCGTGCTGTAGTACCGCCGGCCCGGGGGTTGCTTGCGAGGTGACATGTTCGTGAGGCTCTGCCGGGCCGGACTTGGACCATGCAAATCTGAGCTGGCTGTGAACCAGCTGCATGAAAGTGCTTCAAAATCAACAAACTTCCCGTATATGCCCGTGCAGCATCACCTCAAACACCGAATGGCGCCATCTCGACGCACGCAGCACTCCGTCCACGCGGTAGAACCACGGACGCCCTGTGTACGAACAAGGCTCAAGGGCCTGACAGACGCGGCAGCGTCTCGCCCACCGCCACCACCCCGATCAGCCCCGGACGTCCCGCATCGAGCGCAGGTGATCGCTGTCGCAGTCGCCCGGGGAGTGACACAGACGCATGACAGCGGGAATCCCTCCGCCTAACATTGTCCCGACACTCTGCGGGGCGGGGAAGACATCTATCTGAGGCGGGGAGGGTCCTCGCTGGAACCTCGGTGGGCGCCGTAAGGTTCGGGTTGTCGTTCGTGCGGGAGTGGGGTTGTGCCGCACGATTGACCGAGCGCGCGCCAGGCTGTCGAAGCAGCGATACGAACTCGGAGTCACAGAGACGCGTCGCGCTGTACGCACAGAGACAACCGAGCGCAGAGACGGCCCGGGTCGTTCGTGAAGAGGAGGCCGCAGTACTCGTACTTTGGAAGACGGCACCTCGAGGTCGCTGCGTCCGCTCGTCGCAGGAAGCGTCTGCATTGCATGGCGAAGAACTCCTCGGAAGCTTGAGCCTGTCGGACACCTGTAGAGATTGCCGGCGGTACCTCAGGACTCTCGATAGCACCCAGGTCTGACGAGCATACATCGGAAGGACGGAGGTAATTCTGTCAGATGCAGACGTGGTGTCGCACATGTCTACTGTCAACCGACAGGATGCTTGAGGCGGCAGTACGATGTTCCAGGACGTCTGACCGCCGTCGTGGCGGTCGGCGAAAGCGCGGAAAGCACACGATGGCAAGCCCCCGCCTGCCTGGACGCATCTGGCTCGATATCCTGCGTGCTTTGTGTTCCGTATGAGCGACTGCAGGTGGGATGCGGCGCGCTTCAATCGAGTTGCAAGCTGCAACTCACCATCCACGCCTCCGACGACTGGCTCCACGGCCCGCCCGGCCACGCGGTGAGGAGCCCGGTGTGGATCGTGGGACGGCGACCTTGCTAAGTTGGGGTGCGCAAGGAGAAAGAGGCTTTAGACTTCGGTCCAGGCCCGGGGGACCGACCTGTCCAGGTTGGGGCTCGGGGCGGAGGGGGTTAAGTCCGACAAGGTTGGCTGGACGACGTGGGAGGCAATCGTCGTACCACTCCGTGAACGTGAACGTGGTCCCGGGCACGGTGCGGGAGCGTGGCCCGTCGACGCAGCAGCCCCTCCCACAGCCCATGCTTCAGGCTACAGATCCAGGGAAGGCCTGGGCTTCGCCTGTCGGTGCCCACACGCACGGTGGATGATGATGACGAGCGTTCGAGCACTTTCGTGATAAACTGATAGACATGGTCCAGCCGGGAGAGCACGACGACGGAGAGGCCGTACAGCGTCCGTGTGCGCGTGTGTCCGTGCGTTCCTCGCGCGCACCCTGCTGGGTGCAGCTGGGTGATGTGGGGCGACATATTCGTATACGCCGTGCAACAACCTCCGGGCGCGAAGTGTCTGTACCCGAGTTGCAATTCGAAGTCGAACGGCTAGAGATCCCATACGCAGGGGCCAGCGATACGGTGACACGATCCGCGATCTCATGGCCTCAGGAGCGAGCCTCTGATAGGCAATTCTCCGCACCGCGTTCTCCAGACTCCACCGCGACAGATCTTCCTGGGACCGTGGAAAGTGCCGCGGTACAGAGCCCGACAGAACGTGCACACACGCACATAGACAGAGAGTTGGCTGTTCTCAGTTTGGGGGCGGGCTGCGCGCGGGGTAACTCGGTAAACCTTGATAGGCACGCAGCGGGGTGCGGGGAAGGGCCCCAGCTCGGCTGAACCTCGCCGCAACCCCGCACCTACCGTTGGGGACGCTGGTGCACAGTGTACCCACAGCCCGTCCACCCTGCACGTTCCTACCGAGCGCGCCCGGCACCCGCTCGGGAGAAACAGGAGGATAGAAGTGCCCAGGACGAGCACGATGGGCCGCGGCGCGAAGGGTGGAGAAAATTAGACAGGAGCTTGTCTGAGAGCATGGGTAGAAGAGAAGGGAGAGAAGAGGCCGCAGGTGGGGGCGTGCGAGTGCCTCGTACGGTTTCGCCCCTGCTGGGATGCGTATACGGCTGCTGAGAACGGCGCGACGGAAAGGAGACGGGAGGAGAGACGTGATGACCGGGCGGACTTCGATGTCTATCGCTGTAGATCGCAGAGAATAGACGTGAGATGGGCGGCCGAGCCGACGCATGCACGCGGTAACCCTGCGCACGATTGCAATTTGCGGGTGTCGTACAGCGGCTACATAGCTTGTGGCACGTCGCCGGCGACAGCGAGGTTCGCCCGCGGGGAGCTCTCGGGAGAAACAGGAGCAGGGACGACGAGAGCAGCCTGGATTGCGGTCGGTGGTGTTCTGTGAGTCGTCTGCGGCTCTCGTGCCTGCACAGCGAGGCACCACACGCACGCCGGCTGACGACATCGTCCACAAACGTAGGCATTGAAAGTCCATACCGGGTTCCGTCCGCCGCGGCGTGGCGACGATGCCCAGCGCGGTGTTCTCATCGAGGATTTGCGTGCGCTGGTAGTGCTGTCACGGTGGGCCGCAACTCGCGCCTGGCGATCTTGGACCCCGGCCAGACTCGAGAACGAGAAGCGGAGGCGAACTCGGGCGACCTGGAGATGCCGTGTGTCAGTCAGCCAATGAGTCAGTCGGTCTCCTCCGCCTCATTTCACAAGGCGATCAGGACGCAAGAGACACGCACTTCCTAAAACCAGCGCGGGAACCGCCGCCGTGCCCCACGCCTGCGCTTCCATTCAGGAGCACGAACTCACAAGCTGGGCTTCGCGACTTCTCGACGACGTCGATGCGCTTCTCCGGAGAGTCGCGGACGTGCCGCGAGCAGTCTCGAGCATCCCGCGCGCTGCAGTCAGCGAACACTGGCAAGATTCAGGACTCACGACGGGCGCGTCCGAAGTGCGGATTGTGCGTTGGCGGGTAGTCACCACCGACGCGCATGACTCCCAGCTGGCCGCCCGTATCGCCTGGTGGCCGCGCGGCCGCGTCCGTCTTCGTCTAGAAGTGCATGTGCGTGATTGCGAGATGAATGCGGCGGATACCGTGGACGTAGACGTAGACGACGTACGTACATGGCTGGTTCCAATTCGGCTCTTTCACCGGGCACCGAGCGGTTGGTGGGTACTGACTGCGATTAGCTGTCCGTGTCCCCGGCCTGTAAACCTACGTTCCAGTCGGACAGGCTCCCGTTGTCGCGGAGGCGAATAGAGAATACTCACTTACGACGGCATTGAGCTGCCCTGACCCACGAGTGACCTGCGCGTGCCCCCCAGTCCGCCTGACGAGCAGGGGGAGTTGAACGACTTTCTTGGCAACGCATCGGTGAGTTGGCTTACGACGAGTACGCAGCCCTAGGCAGCACTACGGGATTTGCCTACTTACCGAGAGTACCGTCACAGCAGGTCACAACGGTGTCTTGCACAAGCGGTGCTCGTTCCTGGAGATCAGGTTTGTGGTTGCCTTGCGCGTACATTCCTTTTCCGGTAAGCGAGCGCCGAAGCGATTGTCTGACAATCCCCGAAGAGCGCTCTCAGTGCATGCGTGGTTCGATGAGTCGAGACCAGCTCGACGGCGACCTTACCGTCCGGAACGCTACGAAGACCTGGAGTTAGGGAGGACGTGACTTCGTACACACGCCGGAAGTTGACTTGCATGTATGCGAACCTGAGTGTCTTTGACCGTGATCGTTCCGGCTGGAAGGACAGCAGACGTCATGCAATGCGACTGGAGGAGGTCTGGGTTGACCTAGACGCGAGGAAGGACGTACACGTCGTCAGAAGGCATGCTCTTCTGCGCAGCTGGGAGCCAACAGGCATACAAGAACGCGCCCTGAGATGCCGTACAATACAACGCATTTCCGTCGGTGGTCTCCGTTCTGATCGAGGAAGTTGAGTTGCCGGGCTACAGGAGATGGGCATCGAGGGGCGACATGGCCGGTGTATCGAGTTTTGGCACCAGGAGTCCGCGGCGGGTGTGACTTTTGCCTTGGCCAGTACGGTCTGGAAGGCGTTCGACACTCTACCTGGCGTCGTGCAGCATCCGAGCTGGTGGCCTAGAATGTTTCGAGTGCGTGCATCGCGGTGGCACGACAACCCACGACACAGGAGGGAGGTCGGGCTGCGCTACCAAACGTGGGCGCTCCCGAGCGGTCGAAGTACATAGTCTGTCAATTCGCGGAGATAAGACTCGCTCCGAACACCGGGGTTTCGTCCAGAACTCGCTGCGCTGCCTGAGAAAGGATGGACATAACGAAAGAGACCGTTGAGACTGACATCACAACGTACGTGAGGCATCGAGTGGCAATCATAGGTCCCGAGTACTTACGATGGCATTTTCGAGGTTTCCGAGAGGCGACGGAGCGCTGGGGTCGTAAACCCCTCGTCATCGAGGGACGAGGAGTCAAATATGTGAACCCGGGAACACGCTGGACTGGGCGAGAACGAGTGATCAGCGTCGCTGGACTCGCAGAGGGCTATCAAGGCAAGGCCATATGGGCCGCGCTAGACCGCGATAATCGTCAGCGTCGCCGCCATATGTGTCCATGGCCGCTGCCGGAGACCTCGGGCGCCGCATGGAGTGGGTTTGGGGTGTCTTACACATCGTTGCGGATGAAGAATGGTGAGAGGGGTGTCCGACAGACACCGACGCAGACCGTCGCGGTAAGCAAGCAAAATAGACGGCGGGCTGTCTTTGCGCCATGCGGGGAATAATTGTGCGACTACGCCCGGCGCACCAAACAGGGCCGGTCCCCGTGGGGAGCGAAGGTGATGCTGGGGATGCTTGTGATTTCTGCACATAGGCGGAGGAATCTGGAGATAAGTACTAGTCGCGATATGGGGTTGATCGGTGCAGAGTTGTGCATTCGCGCGTCATGCTGCGTCATGTTCATCTCAGATGGGGGATTGCCGCCGACTAGAGCGGTACCTGCCCCGCACTAAGCACTTAGCACTGCGACGAACGATAAGAGACCGCGAGTGGCCGACATCGCCGGATGTGTACGTCGGGCGTCGGGGGGCGGCGTGCTGCGCGACGGCAGGGCGGCATGGTGGAGAAAGGTTGAGCCAGGAAGACGGTGGATGAACGTTGCGAAGAGGAAGCAGAAATGGACGGACGGCGGGGAGACGGACGATCTGCATGCGGAAGCAGGGACGGAAGATAGTCGGAAAGGGGGAGGGGGCGGCGAGGCGTTTGCTATCGGAGGCGACGGGGCCCAAAGGGGCAGGCGGGGTCGGAGGCGAGCGTGCGCGGTGGCGGAAGATGGCGAAACGTATCTGCCCTCTGTCGTCTCCCGCAACGCGCACACGGCGCACCTGGTCCCTGCCCTGCCTCAGCCTCCATCGATTCTCTCCCCACCGCCCCGCCCCGAAAATTTCGACTCTGCGGAGGACAAAGGCTGCGCGCCCGGGGAACCAGCTGCCCCTCCCCCGCGGCGCCCACTGTCCCCTCAGACGCGACACGCCCTGCCCCAGCTGCAACCATCTGCCAACGAGTCCGACCCTGCCAGGGACAGCTTTGTCTGCGCGGCGCTTCCGCCACCGAGTGCTTCGCGAGACGCCCCTGCTCCGCTCTGCCCCGCTTCGTTCTCGCTCTCGTCCTCCTGCTTCTCCTGCCTCTCTCAGGCCTCTGCTGTCTAGAATCCGCCGGATCATCTGCGGTGTGACCCCCCATCTCGCCCATCTGCTTCTTCTCTCCAGCACCCGCTGCTCTTCTCCGTGCGCTCGCTACACCCTCCCCTGTCACTCCCAACGCGGGGTTATCCCCACACTCCCCTCTCGCCGCACTTCCTCACCGACGCCCTGCCGAACCCTAGCCCATCCTATAGATCTTCGACTTCGCTTCACTTACATTAATCCACGACGGTCAGTCCCAATACGTAACCCCTCCTCCGCCCAGTACTAATACCCCTCCCTGCCTTCTCCCCCTCCCTTCTCTCATCTCGCCATGGATCTCCACGCTATCTTGCACCAAAAGGACATGGATGTCATGCCGTCCCCCAACTCCCCTCCTGCTGCCGCGCCCTCCCAAGAGAAGGTCGTTGCGCGCCCCTACAAGTGCCCGTATCCCCTCTGTGGCCGCGCCTTCAGCCGCCTAGAGCACCAGGTGAGTGTGCCACTCCCTTATCCTCGCACACCCTCCCTTATCTCCCACCCTCCCAGACTCGCCATATACGGACACACACCGGGGAGAAACCATTCGAGTGTACCTTCCCCGGTTGCGAGAAGCGCTTCTCTCGTTCAGACGAGCTCACGAGGCATTCTCGCATACACAACAATCACGACACAATTCACCACGCCGGCGCTGCGGGCTCTAGTCATGCCGTCCACAAGACCAAGGGCAAGGCAAAAGACCATGTAGCCGACAGCAGCGTGGAGATCGGCGCTGGCAGATTCTCGGCTGGCTTGTCGAATGCTGATGCGGAATACGGCATGGCCAGGGGCTCCAGCATGCGCGTCAAGAAGAAAGCTAGGAGCCGTGCCAACAGTGACGATGAGGTGAGTGCCTACCGCACAGTGCACGCAGCTCAGATGCGGTCGCACGTTTGTCGCGTCATTTCCCCGCATTGATAGTGTCATGTCCTGCCATGCTGACACGGGTTTTCCAGGGAGAGTCGTATGCGCGACCGACGGCTCTGTATTCCCCCGACCCCACAGTATACGACTATCCGGTCTCGCATACTCGGCCCGGTCCCCCGGCCGACCACATTCTCCCCAACCCGAACGCCTTCTCTGCTCTATCGAGCGTTGCCATGGGAGAGCTTTACGCGCTCGAGCGCGACGAGGCACTCCGCCGAGCGGAATACGAGGTCCGCCATCTGGAGGCACTCCGCCGCGCCGAGTACGAGGCACGCCATGCCGATATCATGTCTGTCCACGGCAGGATAAGCAAAAGCGCGACCAACACGCCTCTCGGGACCCCTTTCTTCACGTCTCACTTCCCGACCAGCGATGAAGGTGGGTACTTTGGCGTCTCTCGAGAGCGGGACATGGGCCCAGACGACGAGCCCATTTCCGTCAAGCAAGCTCGCCGACGGAGTATGGGATCTAAACGCGAGCTCACGGGCGTGCATCCTCTCTCGTCTGGACACGTCGTGGACGCGGCGCAGTCGCATACACGCACACACCCGCATACGCATGTGCCGCACAGCCATGCACACTCGATATGGTCGCATCCGTACCACCACCCGGCGACGAACAGGCCGCATCTGCATCCGGGTCATGATGATTCTCCGTCACCGATCAGCTCCGACTCGGATTCGATGCACGCAGTGCAGTCGCCTCCCCAGGTATCCCCAGCTGCTGTCCACCGTCATGTCGACCATGTCGCCCGCCATGCGCCCATCAAGGCACCTGGCAGCTCCGAGTTCGCGTTCACGCCATCCACGAGTCCGTTCCTTGGTGGCTTGCGGACACTCAACATCCACTCGAGTGGTCCCTCTCGCGCGCCATCACCGTTCCGCCTCCCGCCCCCAACGCTGGACAGCCCCTTGGAGGAGTATGGCGACTTCTACGACACCCGTGCTCGCAAGATCAACAGTGTCGCCGGCAGCCCTCCTACGGTGAGCGTCATGAGCGGTCGCATGGCGAAACGCAGCAGTTCTGGCGACCTCGTGGCGTACGGCGTGGCTCACGGCGTATCTGCGGACCACTTCGCGATGCCTCCCCCGAGCTTCCACATCCCCTATTCTAGCGATCGCACGTCGACGACTTCTCTTCCGACGCCGCAGCTCTCGAGTGGGCCCAGCAGCAGCGGAAGCAGCCCTCGGAGTCGCACGCAGAGCCTCAACGTTGCGGACGCTTCCAGTGCCTCGAGCTCTCGCGCCCCGTCCCCGCCTCTGTCCACGCACCATTCGCGCCAGGCCCCGTACCACCACCCTCCTAACCACCACCATCACCACCATGCGCACCTCGCTCACTCCGTGCGGGCGGCGTTCGGGATGACGCCCATCCACCCTCGGCCGCGTGCTGCGGGCCCGGCGTCGTACTCTGAGGCGGCGGCACACCCGAGTCTCGACGCGGCCTCTGCGTCGCTGTCGATGCCCGGGTCGCGGTCGGCCTCGCCCCCGATCCGACTGCCTCCGCTCAAATTGCCGTCCTCCCCATCCTCGCCGCTGAACCGTCCCGATGTGGTGGCAGATAAGGAGTCGAGGAGACGGAGTCTGGACGGGGCGGTGGGCGAGATGAGCCTCCGGGAGCGTGAGCGCGAAACCACGGTCGGCGGGAAGGTCGAATTGCCTGGGTTTAGCGAGTTTGCTGCTGCCTCGGGGCTCGGCAAGTGAGTTGCTTCCTGAGGACCAGGTGCGACGCTCAGCTCTGTGGGAGGTGCACGGTGCACACGAGACCAGACCAGACGAGCCCAGCCGACGGGCGGAGGAGGATCGTCAACGATATCGACTCCGATGATCGAGGAGCGAGAAGACATGCTGTGGTGCCTGTGTACGATTCCGGTTTACCGTTTGTTTGATTCGTGTTCGGTGTTCCCGTGTTTCGTGTTTCGATGACTCTGAAGATACCCTCTCGGACGAGCCTTCCATCTGGCCGTAATCCCGCTCCGACGATTTGCTTGCTCGCTTTCACTTAGTGCATACATACATACTACATAGACTCCCCCACTCTGCCCATTGTTCTGAAGATGTGTATTATCACCACCACCACCACCACCACCACCCTGCTCCCATATGCCCTATAATTCCAGACTTGTGCTTGTGCGTTCGAGTGTCTCTCGACCCACAGCCCGGACTCCGTTTATCATAGTCCGTAGAATACGAACATGACCCACACTGATCTCGACTACACATACAGACGATATATGTTTGCGTTTCTCCGTGCGTATCAGCGTAGTGTCCCCGGTTAACGTTACTCCGTGCTGCCTCACGTTGGGCGAGCATCACACCCACGTTCCTCGTTCCCGCCACTAATGCCGCCACCTAGACTCTATGTTTCGAGTAGTTCGAGATCCGTACATCTCCATGGGGGTCCGCCCGACTTGCGTGCAGTTGTACATGTACATACGCCGGCGTGGCTCCCACTTGCCCCGTGTTTGCTTCACGTTTACGACGTATTTAGACTTTGGCAGAACGCTCATGACGACTGTAGACTGTGCTCTAGACATTTGCATTTATTTATTGCTCCATTAGACCGCTCGCTCCCTGGGCTTCGAAGTGTGTGTCTCGGTGAGAAGTCGGGCGAACTTGGTAGTGGCAAACCAGCGCTTGCAATATGGACGAGGTTACTTGGGCGCCTAGCTTGTCGCGGGAGAACGCGAGCGGCGCGTAGGACGTGTGCAGGGTCCTGCACACACCTTGACCTTGACTTCCTCCGTGACCCGTCCACCCCTCCGGAAATCTATACTGTCTTCCTGCGCGACAATCTCGGAGGAGCGTCTTCAGGAGCACTGAAGGACCCCAGCACCCGCAATGGCCCCGAAGATTGAGTACTACTGCCCTTGTCTCTCCGAGTCCCCGCACCCGCCACCGCCGAATCTGCCCTCGTCGTCATACAGCTTCCATCCGCTACACAACCTCTTCTTCTGCGAGGAGTGCGATGCGGTGCGGTGTAATCGGTGTGTCTCGGTCGAGGTGAGCGGGTACTATTGCCCGAACTGTTTGTTCGAGGTCCCGAGCGCGAGCGTGCGCGCGGAGAAGAACAGGTGCGTCCATGGCCCTGGTATAGGACTATGGGGAGGTACTGATGCTGCTGGGCAGATGCGCACGGAACTGCTTCTTGTGCCCGAACTGCCGGAACACGCTCACGGTTGTGCCGTCCGACCCGCCAGAGGACGTGGACAGCAGGACGTCGCCCATCGTCGCTACTACGCTCGGAGAGCCTCCGTTCTTCCTCTACTGCAACCACTGCCGATGGGACTCTGCCGAAGTAGGTATCACGTTCGAGAAGCCCACCGGCCTCGCAGGTGCGTCGCGCTTCTGTACCATCCTCCTCTCCCCACCATATAGCCGCACACACACATGCTGATTCTCCCACCCCCTAGCACAGCTGCAGAAGTTCGAAGACTCGGCCCCAGAGTCGCTCGAGTTCGAGCGCCTGAAGGAACACTTTGAGCCCTTCCTACGTGCATCCTCTTCCTCCTCCGCCCTCCCCAGCGCGTCCTCACACCACGTACATACGAACCCCATCACAGCTGCAGCGTCGTCCGCCCTCGCGCGCGACATACCCGGGGTCGGCAAGTACAACCCGCTTACGCGCTCGCGCGTCGGGCGCGAGAAGGCCGCGCACAGGCAGGAGTACCCGGACTACAAGAGCAGGGTCGAGATCGGTAGCGCCGCGGCGCTGAGCGGGGAGGCCGATGCCGAGTTCTTGAGGCATCTGGAGACAGTGAGCGAGGTTGCGGCGCTCGAGCAGCGATGGACGAATAGCTGGGTGGCGCCGCTGAGCGCAAGGTGAGTATAGCGTGTCATGGTATTCGTCGAGGCTGATGGAATGCATGTCGCAAGCGAGCTGAAGCCGCTCCGGATACCGCTGCAGTCGAAGAAATCGAAACGATGTCCGAGCTGCCGGCACATCCTCATCAAGCCGGAGCAGAAGGCGCAGTCTGTAAGGTTCAAGATCAAGCTTGTCGCAGCCAACTACCTCCCCGCGATCGCCGTCACGCTGCCACACGCACAAGCCGCGATTGAAATGCTGAAGCGGACGAGCAAGTCCACGTCGGCGGCAGCTCAGGCCGAGGAGCAGCAGGCCGCGGGGGCGCTCATAGCGGGCCACTCGTACTCGTTCCACCTGGCGTTCACGAACCCGCTCTACGACCCGATACAAATCAGGTTGGCGAAGGCGCTTGCGCCGGCGCAGACAACGGAGGGCGACGAGGCGGCTGAGCGGGCACGCCGGAGCACGTTCCAGATCCAGCTGCCGAGCGCTGCGTTTCCCGTTGGGGCGTTTGCGGAGGCCTGGGAGTACGACGACGAGGACGAGGACATGTTCCTGGACGACGACGGCATGGAGATCGTGGAGGCGCGGGGGAAGAAGGGGAAGGACGGGCTGGGCAAGACGCGGTCGGTGGGCATCGTGGAGAAGCGGGCGAACGTGACTATTGTGAGCGGGGAGGTGCTGATACCCAAGGAGGCCCGTGGCGACGTGAGGGTACGTGGGCGGTTTGCTTGTCTTCTGCGCGGGCGGGCTATATGTGCTGACTGGCAACGCGACAGTTCAACATGCTGGTGTCGTACACATACCGGTCAGACGACCCAGAGCCGTCTGAGGAGGCGCAGACTGGGACGCCCTCGCGAACGCACGGGGCGAACAAGGGCCCAGAGATGAAGAACTTCTCGTTCTATACGGTCGTGGACCTTGGATCTATCGTGTACAGAGAGGAGCCCAAGCTCACTGCGGATCTGTAGTCGGACGTCCTCGCTCGTCCTCACGTCGTCTGACTCTGGCAGAGCACTCAACACTGCCAGTGGATCTCTGTGATATGTATGCCTGATGATCACCGACGAATGTCTCGTCTGAGTTCAGAGGACAGGAAGCTGCGCGGTCGAGCGTGCTACGATACGCCACCGGGCCGGACCAATGGGCGTGCGGAGTCGGAGCCAATCAGGACGCGCGCTGTCCGTCTGATGCATCCGTGCACAGTCGCTGTTGTTGCCAACTTGTCGCGCTCAGCCTCTCGTCCCTGGATACGAGCTCGCCTAAGCAGAGGAAGGTCATTCATGATGGATCCCCCGGGCCGTAGTACCACGGCTTCCTTCTCCCTCTCAATTCACCTCTCGCCTCATTATCCTTAATTCTTCCCGGCCTCGTTCCCTTGTATGCTGCTGTGTCGGCAGAGCCAGACGCAAGCATAACTTCCGCTCGTTTCACAGGATACTAAGCTATATGGCGTCGAGCGTCTCGCAGAATAGCGCAACAAACACACGACCAACGCTGGCGGAGCCGCCCGGACCCCGACAGTGACCATCACGCCGGTACGGCGCAGACGGAGGGGGACGAGCATGTCGAGGAGCTGCAGGAGATCCCGCTGGTGTATGATGAGCCGCCGCGCCCACAGGCGGGGCCACTGCCGAGGAGGCGGGGAGCTAGGCTACCAGGAGGGCGAGCAGGAGGCGGAGAGCCAGGCGAGTTCCTCATCTGTGTCTCTTCCCGAACGACATCCGGCGGACCGGGACGCGCCCCCTGCAGCCACGCTTGGAGTAGGGGATGCGGCAGCGGCGGGGGATCCTCCACGCTCGCCGTCGCGGACGGAGTCGACGAACACCGCGAACTCGACGGGCAAGCGGAGCCTCATCTCGTTCCTCAAGCCGAAGCGAAATACCCACCTATGCAGCCTCCGCCTCCCACCCTGGCCATCTTCCTATTCCAGCTGTGCCTCTTTCGGCGGGACTATCGCAGCTGTGTGCTCATCATCAAGCGGATGCAGAAGTCGGGTCGGCAGCGCGTCGGACGCAAACGACGACCAAGACAGCACGACGACAACCACGGCCGTGTTCAGCTCGACGTCTGCGCAGATCTTCGTGCACGTCGCCTTCGCTGATCGTCAGTCTTGCATAGGGCATTCTTCATCGAGCGCTCCGTCTTCCGCCTGCGGGCGGAGGCGGTACGGGCATGTGCACCCCGGCGAGATCCTGCCCAGTGCGCGCAGGGCACAGCAAGAGATGTCGATGGGCCTCGCGCCGTGGAATCGCCCTCCCATTCCGACGTACGCTGCGGCGCTCGCGCAGTCCGGCGTGGGCACTGGCGACGTCGAGGACAACATCATCGCGATTACCCCGCCGCCGCGTACGCAACACACGCGGCAGCACCCTGCTCTTGTCTGGTTCCTCACCGAGGCTCTCCGTGCGCAGCGGCCGAGCAGCGGTGGCTCGACGCGAGCCCGGAACAGCGGGAGGAGCAGCCGGAGGGTGAGGAGTGCAGAAGACGACTCGCAGGACCGGCCGAAGAGCTACATGAGCACGGACCCCGAGTGGGAGGCTCGGTGCGACGCGGACAGGGCCCTCGTTCTGGAGGAGACGTTTCGCGTTGGAGGAGGTGGCGGCCGGAGCAGGAGCTCATAGGCAGCGTGGTTGAGAGGAAGGGTGGTCAAGGGGGGGGCAGGCCTCTGGGGTTGGGGTTGGGTGGTTGACGGACTTTGTGGTGAGGTCCCTAAGCTCGCTGGTGTGCAGGCGGCTTAGTCACTTTGCTGCCACGACCATGTTCTGACCGAACCACCGATCGTCATCTGCGCAGATTTATTTTGGTCGGACTGCTTTCGCCAGCGTTCTCACTGCAGTCTTTGTATGTTTGTCACTGTATCTGTCCAGCTTGGTCCGATATCCGAGTCATGCGCTCTCTCTCCGAACACTTGCGGAGTCCACGCCGAGTGGGTGTACCTCAGGTCCCTCGTACGAGTCTCCCGCCGAGAACGCCGCACGGGCTCGAAATCTTCCTGCAGCCGCATGTCGCAGCAGCGTGTCCGATCGTCAGTGCATTCTATTCTGACAGGAGCAGGTGGCGCGACATAGCCGTGGCCTCGCAGTCCATTGCGAAGGGTCGTTCCGCGGACGTCATTAGACAATCTAACGTGAGACGGTCCTATCGCTGAGTTTTTGGCGCGGCTGAGGGATGAGTTCTTCATAGGGAATTAACCCTCCAGAAACCAGCGAGCTACCGAATCGATACCTCGTACCGAGAACGCCCGGCGTTCCAGCATCCAGGGAACGGTCTTCTAGCCACATGTCGCGCATCAGACGAAGTTGGAGCGGTAGGAGGGGCGGCTCGAGCGGTGAGAACAGAGACATCCGCTTGTGAACATCGTGGGCAGGAGTCGGGACGACCCTGACGAGTACTTGGTATGTCGTCGTGAATGTTTGTGATATGACGACAGTACGACTCACACAAGTGCCAAGGCCGATCTCTCGCACAGGAACAGCACTCCGCGGCGGTGGCTCAACAGAAGGCGGAGAACGTTCGACGAAACACCGCTGCGTCCGAGTCTGTGGCCGCGATTACGGCGGCTGCGTGTTCTTCAGGTCGGTTGAGGGATCGTCCTTGACGACCTGGGCTCTCGTGTCCTTAACCATTGGACATGTGAGCAATGCGCCGTAAGCCCAAGCGCAGCGCCCCCAGCGGGTCGACGGCAGCTGAGCAAACAGGCCTGGCACATGTCCTTAACCCGACACGACGTTTTTTACCTTTACAGACCGAATGCCCTCTCGCGATCTCTCCGTTTGTCCGAACGGCATAGGCGTCCCTGGGCAGGGCTTGCCGACGTCAGAGTTCGTACGCTAGAAGGACACCGAAGAGCGAATGCGGTCCCGGGGACTGGGAGCTCGTAACCATCGCACGCTTTATCCGGCGATTATGCCCGCAAAATCCAGTGGACGACCTGGATGGGCGATCTGTGTGAGAGTTCGAGGCGGGCGACGAATGGGTTTTGGAGCCGGCGGCTGCGCGCGAGAACCGCCGGAGCCGTTGACCCCACACGAGCACGTGTATTTCGCGTCGCCGGATCATCAGAACTTTGAGAAGTGCGGAGGAGAATCTGGGGAGACCGTCTGTTGCTCTTTTGTTGACGACACTGGTCACGACATACCACGTTCTTCTCGCAGTCGTCGGCGCGACAGCGGGGCGCGATTCGCTGCCGAGGAGTGCGGGGTGTGCATGTAACTCATTCATGCTCGGAAGGTGCCTTTGAGTCTCACTGGCAGCTGCACGTTCTCGGAGCGCTGTTAGCATCCTTGCGCCCGACCACGACTCCGACTGCCGCTGCCAATACCACAGCACTCGCAGGCTGCAGCACAGTGAAGCAACTGCTCACATCAATGCGTCATTGGTGATCGCTGTCGTCGTTCTCTGGATTTGTCGACATCTTTGTCCCAGCCACGCCCGCCGCTGCACGGGATCAATTGGTTGCGACGCGAGCACGAATGGAATCAACATGCACACCATCACCGATTCCTGTCTTCCTGCTGACCGCCTGACCACTTCACCCATTCCTGCACCATGCGGGCACATGTCCACCTGCGTCGGGCCATCGTCAGCCTCACTTCGGGTCCCTCCAGCCTCCGCACGACGTATAAATACAGGCCAGGCTTCGCTGCTGTTCTGCACTGGCAGCGACGTCCCGTCCCCGTTCGTCGTCAGTACCGGCATTCCGTCCCTCGAGGCCTCGTCACTCTCGTTCAGAGCCCTGACCGGCGACCATGCGCTTCGCCTTCCTCACCTCGCTCCTTTTCCTCGCCACCGGCGCGTTCGCGCAGTCGAGCTCGGCTGACGCGTATGTCGCGTCCGAGTCGCCCATCGCCAAGGCCGGTGTCCTCGCGAACATCGGGCCCAGCGGTTCCAAGTCGTCCGGCGCCAAGGTGAGCATATGCATGCGTGCCTTGTGTCGTGTACTTAGAGCGCTCACACCTGACCGTCTTCCGCGCTCTTCCGCGACAGGCGGGCATCGTCATTGCGAGCCCGAGCACGTCAAACCCAAACTACCTCTACACCTGGACGCGCGACTCGTCGCTCGTCTTCAAGGCACTCATTGACCAGTTCACCACCGGCGAGGATGACTCACTGCGCACTCTGATTGACGACTTCACCTCTGCCGAGGCGACCCTCCAGCAGGTCTCGAACCCCAGCGGCACCGTCAGCACCGGCGGCCTCGGCGAGCCCAAGTTCAACATCGACGAGACTGCCTTCACCGACGCCTGGGGCCGTCCTCAGCGCGGTACGCATCTGCTTTGCTTTTCGGGCGCGCGGCGTTCAATATTCAAGCGATTGCCCACAGATGGCCGGCTCTTCGCGCGACTGCCATCATCACCTATGCTAACTGGCTCCTCGCCAACGGCAATGGCACCAGCTACGTGACAACACGCTCTGGCCCGTCATCAAGCTCGACCTTGACTACGTTCAGAACAACTGGAACCAGTCGACGTGGGTGGCGCCATGTGGATTCCAATACCACCCGTGCTGACTGCTTTGCTATGCAGTTTCGATCTCTGGGAGGAGATCAACTCCTCGTCGTTCTTTACGACTGCCGTTCAGCACCGCGCCCTCGCGAGGGTGCAACGTTCGCGAACAAGATCGGCCAAACCTCGGTCGTCGGCTACACCACGCAGGCCGACAACCTTCTCTGCTTCTTGCAGGTATGTGTCCATGTGCATCTGTAGAACTCTCGCGCTAATCCCCACTTCTCGACTGATAGTCGTATGGAACCCGACCGGTGGCTATGTGACCGCGAACACTGGCGGTGGACGGTCCGGCAAGGACTCGAACACCGTCCTCACGTCTACCACGTTCGACCCGGCTGCAGGATGTGACGCCGCTACCTTCCAGCCCTGCTCAAGCTCTCGAACCTCAAGGTCTACGTCGACTCCTTCCGCTCCGTCTCTCCATCAACAGCGGGATCGCCTCCAACGCTGCGGTTTCCGTCGGTCGCTACCCCGAGGACTCGTATCAGGGCGGAAACGTGAGTGCCGTTGTCATCTCGCTGCGAATTGAACTGAACAGACATGTCCTTCAGCCGTGGTACCTCCGTATCGGCCGTCGCTGAGCAGCTCTACGATGCGCTCATCGTCTGGGACAAGATCGGTTCCCTCGAGGTGACGAGCACCTCGCTCGCATTCTTCCAGCAGTTCGACTCCAGCGTCACCGCTGGCACCTACGCCTCGGGCTCTGCCACCTACACACGCTCACCACCGCCATCAAGAACTTCGCGGACGGCTTCCTCGCCATCAACGCCAAGTACACGCCTCGAACGGCGGCCTTGCCGAGCAGTTCAGCAGGAGCAACGGCTCTCCTCTCAGCGCTGTCGACCTCACCTGGAGCTACGCCTGCGCTCACCTCCTTTGCTGCGCGAGATGGCAAGACCTACGCTGGCTGGGGGCGGACAACCTCACCGTCCCCACCTCCTGCTCGAGCGGCTCTGGTGGCTCTGGCGTCTCGGTCACTTTCAACGTTCAGGCAACGACTACCTTCGGCGGTGAGTGCCGAGTGTATTTAGTCTGTCTTTCGGGGTCATAGTCTGACTATATGCACCGATTACAGAGAACATCTACATAACCGGCAACCAGGCAGCCCTTCAGAACTGGTCCCCTGACAATGCCCTCCTCCTCTCTTCGGCCAACTACCCCACCTGGAGCAGTGCGTATACACGTTCTCC
>JABYQS010000497.1:0-20359 GCA_022592435.1 Cerioporus squamosus
ACGAAGACTCGCTCGTTCCGAGTTTCATGAAGACACCCAAGGCTACCACGCAACGTACGGACGACATCGTGGACACCAATGATGACTTCGACAACCTCGACGGCCTGAAAGAGGGCGCGTGGCAAGCGGGCTGAGAGGAGATCGCCCTTGCGGATGCAGACAGCTGAGAGGAGATCGCCCTGCGGATGCAGACGCCAGCCATTTCATCCATGACCGGACTCAATCGCTGAGGGAAGCTCGCGTGCCCATGCGCCGCGCACGCACGGAGAGTGTACCTGGGCTCGAGGAGCTTCGCAACATGTGCGAGGCACTCGAGGAGGGGATCCAGCTCGATGTAGACGAGATGCTTACTGCGACAAGGTATGCCAGCCGGATGGGGACTATCTGAACGAGAAGTTATCGAAGAAACTGAGCGGGGGAGGGTCGTCCACAGGCTCGTGCGGAGTCATAGTAGTAGTCGGCGGACTAAGAAGTGACTGACGTGTATGTCGTTTGTCTAAATGAAATGGTGACTGTATTGCTGCATCTTTCTTCGTGTCGACGGAGGTTATGATGCGACGGGGAGTGGTCTGAGTTGTGGAACTGTCTCAGCATCGACGCGCGTGCTGTATAGTAGTACAACACCAGCCTTTACTCGCTTTACTGCTATATGGGTTTCCCTCCTTGCTGTGCGCGTAGCCTACAGTGATGAATGGGATGCACTTGACGCTGAAATAACGACGTGCATCGTTATCTGTCGTTAGCAATGATAGAGGACTCTAGAGAATACTCATCCGTGGGGCTGAGGTAGGTTGCCTGTGTTCAATCCGTCTGGCCCTCCGAAAGGGGCGCACACGGTTCTCCCCCCGCCGCTCGTCGTCCCGAATGAGTCTGAAACCAGCGCAGAGGCTCTGCACATCCTCCCATGCACCGATATTCCTGGGCTGGGGGAATCCCTCCGAGGGGTGAATCCATAGAACGTCCGCTCCGAGCTGCGGCAGGGAAGAGTCGTGCCAGGAAAGCCGCGACGCAAGCAGTAACGCCACTGTCGACGCGATCGGTGAATAACAGATTGAGAGTCTCTTGAGGCGACACTTGCTTCGTCTCAACGGCAGTGCGGCTTCGACCACTTGGGGTGTGAGCTCATGCGATGCATTTACCCGGAGCCCGAGTTTCTCGAGATCCTCGCATTGTGATGCAAATGGGGCGAGAGCCGTGATGCTAGGAATGGTGTCCCAAGTGCTGTACTCGTCTTCGCCTACGGAGAATGATCGCAGACGTGGAAATGCAGTCGCGAACTCGTCGAGAATGGAGTCGTCGAGTGAGTATCGGCATGCTTCGATGCTGATATCAAGCTCGCGCTGGTTGTGAAATTTGAGGAAAGGTCGGAGGTGATCCGAGGAGAGCCGAGGCTCTTCACCCTCGTCGAAGTCTGTCGGCTCGCGGTAAACGTAGCAGATGACAATACTTTCTAGCACAGGGGGCGAAAACTGTTCATGAACAGCGATAAAGATGCCCGGGACTTGGGGAGCTAACGCAGGCTCTTCCGATTTGAACATCGCTTCCCGGACAGACGACATCGGGAATGCGCGTGCAAAGGGGATGAGTGTCGTTGGATGCGCCCTGAGTTCGAGAGCCTGCAGCCGAGGAAAGGGCGAGGTGGCCTCCAAACGGGTCCAGACATGCGTGCTGAGGAGAGTGATGTCCAGTTTACCAAGGTCGGGGAGTAGGGTGAGGGCTGCAATCATATCCTGCGTGAGGAGAATCCCGTGGCATGCAAATATTGTCAGCGACGTGTTGTTGATGAGATGCGAGACCGACGGTACTGCCGGGTCGCGCATGTCACGGTATGCGCTGAAGCGGAACTCTCGCAAGTTCGGAAACCGCTCCGAGCCGGAGAGAAGAAGAAGGGAGGAGTGTAGGTTGCCATCCCTGTCTCCCCCATTCGGCCAGTCGACGCAGGCCGTTCGAAGTTGGTTTCCACTCAATGGTAGAAGCAGCGGAAGACATGAAGAGGGCGCACCTAGTCGAGCCCAATCCATCTGCGTTACTCGTTGAAAGGACGGGCATAGGTCTATGTGTTGCTACCTCCAGAAAGGTCTCCCGGCTCATGTAGCACGTATGGCTTGGATCGACCATAATAACCGCGGTAGTATCCGAGCTCCCGCACGTGGATGGAGTACTGGACCAGTCTTGACCAATCCGTGGGGACGAGGGAACGTGAAAGATACTGCGGCAGTAATGAGCATCACCATCGTCACGGCTGAGATACAATATTAGTTCAATGCGCACCATCTTGCCCCGTCGTTCATGCCATGCATCCTTTGGCCAGCTCCGCAGAAGGACGACGATGTTTGGAATGCGACTCCATATCCGCTCTACGGCTGGCTCATGGAATAGTCGGCAGGATTGCGCCAAGTTCACCAGAGTAGAGAACCGTGCAGAGTTCTCAACAAGGTCACATATGCACCCAACTATCTCTGTGATGAGCAGCGCCCTGTGCAGTCGAGTGAGCAGCAGCGATCGCTGACAGTTGCAGTGAGACGGTGGCGTGCCGCGGGGCACAGCAGGCGGGTGGCACAGCCTGAGCTACCGATCTCTAGTTCTCTGATTATAGAGCTGCAAGGCGAGCTGTAAGATCGTGGTGAGGAACCAGCGGATCAAAGAGGAATGTCAGAAACTGACTGATGGCGGAGAGTAGTGGCTGGAGAGGGCTGGAGGTGAGACTCACTGAGAAGCAGTCAGTATCTTGACAGGCGCCGCTGTGACGCGTAGTAGAACAAACGCAACCGCACGTGAATCGTGACGCCACGCGTAGGTGACCGTATTGAATGGGGGTGATGCTCAGCCTAACGAAAGCTGGCGACCTGCACATACATAAAATGGTTCAAAGCCCCTTGAGGTATATGACATTTGGGCTGAGGCAAAGAACTGAGTGCGCGATTGTTACGAGTGCTCGCTACTTAATTTGACATACGCGAGCACCCATCCCATATGCCCAGTACCTACTCGAAGTCCATCTCCGAAGGCGACCCCGTGGAGGATGACTTGGAGAAAAACTGGTCGCAAACTCGCCATACGAAGAACCATGGTCTTCGACCTCCTCCGCGACCTCCTCCTCCTCAACCTTTTCTCCGTTACGTATGCGTTGCCGCATTCTGCGCCGCCCATCATTACCGACGCAGCTTGCCAAACAATGGCAACAGCCGCTGGACCTCGTACCACCTCTTGCGGTTATGTGCGCGGAGAGAGGTCTCCTCTACGTCCTCCATTGGATCCGGAGTCACCCGCTGGAGGTCGGGGAATATGCGTGCAAGGATGTACGCAACCGTATGCGCCTGCCAAATGGGAGAGGTGCCCACATACAAGCTGTACAACTTAGACGTGCTTGCACTGCGCGAGAGCTCGCCGAAGAAGTCGTCCCTTGGTGTTTCGTACTGCTTTGCCTCCTCGTCCCAACGGGTGAAGTCTTCCCAGCTCTGCGCAGTCGAAGTGTAAACCGAGGGAGGATAGCTTCGGGGCGTGTACGGCAAGGTGTATGAGCGCGCGGAAGGTGGGCCGAGTATCATAGGCACAGTATGGAGCGCAGGACACGCTGAGAAGGAACAGCTTGGGCCAGGCCTCCGTCATTGACACAAATAGTGCATCGTCCAGGGCATGTCGGCATTCCGCCGTGAAGGAGAAGTGTGTAAGCTCGACAAAGTCGAAGAGGATGGGGAAGTCTTCGGAGCGTACGACGGTGGTCCTTTGAGAAGCAACCGAGAGTCTGCCCCAATCTTCGGTGTCGATGTCGATCGAATCAAGGGCTTGAGGGGAGCATTGGCGCCGTATTGAGTTGAACAGCTCGGGAACAGGATCGGGGTCGCCGATGATTTTGAGGTAGAGCTGATGGAGTTTGGGGAGAAGCACCGTCCGACTGAATCCGGAGTATGTCCCTGTGGTGGTGTAGAGTTCGATACTGGTAAGCGAGGTAGACGTGACACGCGCGTTCCCGCCTGACGGCCATTTCGCGCCATTCGCCAACCACACGGACAAGCGGCGCAGAGTCGGGAGCCTGCATAGTGCAAGAGCGGCCTCGGCAGTGATGGGGATCGCGTTGGCCTCGAGTGTGTGTATCGCGACGAGTTTGGAGACGAAGGAGGAAAAGGCGATGGATGCGCGGGGATCGGCAGAGCCCGGGACTAGCCAAAGCTCCTGTAAGGTCGAGGAACAGGACTCCATGAGAGGAAGACAATCAATGAGATGTCGTTCCGCGTTTTCTCCTTCCGGCCAACGTCTTATCGACAGCTTCTTCAGTCGATTCCCGATCATGGACAGAAGGTACTGCAGTGCCTCCGTGTCGAGGTCGATAGTCAGCCAGTTTAGCTCAACGACGTTGGGGAAAAGCACGAGCGTCGGGCGAAGGTCGGCGAGACGCTTCACCACGTTGTCGTGAAGCTTGATATCCAGTACCTTCGGCCAGGGTCCTTGATACGTCCCGAGCTCTCGCACGAGCACTGAATACTTCAGGAATGTCTCCCAGTCTGCGGGATGCAGGGTTCGGGTCAATCCCTTGAACATCTCCAAGTCAGTAGGCAGCGACAGACTGCGGATGGGATAGGGGGGAACGCACAATCACTTTGCGCTTGACCTTCCAAGCATCGGGAGGAAAACATTTGACCAGAGGAACCAGGTTCGGGAGGTGGTACCATAACGAGCCGACTGCAGGTTCGTGGAGAATTTTGGAAGTACGTGCAAGGACGGCCAGAGACGGTCGGTCGTCTTCCAAGTGTTGACAGATGTTTCGAACGATTTCCGTTATGCTCAAAGCTTGATGTGCCCACGAAGTCATCCTCTGTCACGAGATACCGAGAAGCAGGACCGGGCGAATTGAGTGATTGGTAGATCCTGTTGCGACAGCGCGTTATGATACTACTACGATGCATTGTTAGACACGTCATCAGCATGGCATCGCAGACTGAGACTTACCCACAGGCACAGTGCTTAGCTGTCTCCGTCTGAGCCAGTTGTCTCCCCTAGGCAGCCCACGATCCGACAAGTCTGATGAGCCAGCGACGTCGACGTAGATGATGGAAGAAAACATTGCCAGATTATCCGCTATCGTCACGGCCGGCTTCATAGCAGGTGGGCGCCAAGTCGCACTGCCTCGGATAATGAGGGGATCGGCCTCTGTTCCCACTAAAAGGTATACGGTACATGTAGCAACGAGTATGCAGCACGGTGTCCATGACTAGTGTCCACGTGATTGCGTATGCAAGAGTCCCGGCAGCAAAGATCCAACAACAATAAAAAGAAAACAAAAAACCATGATTCACAGAATGCACAGCGAAGACAACATAGAGAGCGACACGAGAAGCAACGACGACCACACGCCCGACGGCAGGCGGAGTGACGGTGGAGCCGCGTTCGACGACGACGATGCCGACTCCGAGGGCGCGGAGTCGGTCGAGGTCGACTTGGGCCTGGTGGTCGACGCTGGGGAAGAGGTTGTTGAAGGAGGGGACGATGTACGCGAGGCTGCTTGTGAGCTTGCTCCCGAGGAGGTCTCGAGGATGAGGCTGCTGGCGGTAGGTGCGGCATCCGCTTTTGCTGTAGGCGAAGGAAGTCAGATCAAAGCCCGACACGATATCTGCGAAGAAGAGTACTCACATTCGAAGTTTCCACCCGCGCCCTGGGCATCGTCCACGGCGTCGTCGAGAAGGTCGTCTGCGTTCTGCGGGACGAGGGAGACGAAGCCGATGCGGGGCGGGTCGACGGACGGGTGCGTGAGGTTGCCGTAGTAGAAGATGACCATGTTGCTCTTGAGGAACGGGTCGCCGAGATTCCAGCTGAACAGCGCGCCGCTGCTCGGCGCGTCCGTGCTAACGATGTTGTTCGCGATGCACGTCTTGGCGTCGCCCTGCTTGTTCTGGGAGACGAAGTCGCGAGGGTCGACGGGGAACATCTTGCCGCCGATTTGGAAAGCGAGGTTGTGCGCGGCATCGCACGGCAGCGTAGGGTCCGTGTTCGAGTTGGCAGCGAAGGCGGGAGAGACCTTAGTGTAGATGTTGCTGACGACATCTTGGGGACCGCGGATGAGAGAGTTACCCTAAGATTTGCGCACATTGAGCGACAGGTACGCTGCAATACGGGGGATGCATACCGTGTCGATGAGCCCGGAGACGATCGTACTGTCGAGACCGGCACCCGTTTGAGTCGACTGGGGCAACTTCTGTCCGTCGAGGAAGACAGCATCGATGGGAACCTCCCAGCGCCTTGACGGGGCGGACCAGATCAGCGAGATAACATACGTGGGGCGCGAGATGCACGTACAGAGGGTACTTCTCGTTCGGCGCGAATGAAGGAGGAGCCATACCGCCTTCTGCAGGGTCGTACAGCCGGACAGGCACCCAGGTGATGTTCGACTCGTCGATACCATCTGGCAGTTGCCCAATGGTGATCTCGCCCTTGCCGGAGACATCGATCGTGTTGCGCTGGAGAGTGACGGCGAACAGGGGGTCGTCAATCATGTCCGCCATGATGAGGCGAGACACGACGGGACCATAGCTGGCGGTCTGCGTGATGAATGTGTCTGTGCCAGATGGGGTGTTGAACTGGTGTGATGTCAGTTATGTGCTTGCAAGGCAAATGAGAATGCAAAGGAGCAGAGAGTGCGGAATAGAGGCCAGCCTCCTTCATCCAGTCCGGATAACATCAACCGCAGTTGAGTGCTCGGGATTGGGATTCGTTACTCGAGGAGCCATTCAGACACATACCTCGGCATTGATAGCGGCAGCTTGGACGAAGCTGCGGGGAACATATGGTCAGCCAACTTCGTCAGTGCACTGAAATGACAGTAACTCGTACCTCTGCGCGGGGAAACCAAGACCCATGATACCCGCACCTCCATTCTGAACAGCTGAGTTATCGGTGTCATTGACTGCAGCAAGCGTTTGGTCCTTCAAAGTCAAAGCAGCGAGCGTGACCGTGTCACGACCGACGGGTCCGGCTGCGTGGGTACCGCTGACGGAGTCGCCGTACTGTAACCGTACGGACGCGCTGTCGGTAGGCTTGAAGGTCTTGGTCACATCGTAAGGCTTCGCGGTCGAGCGTTGGCATTGTGCAGTGTTGCATGCATCGGACATGACCCATAGGTCGCTAGAGCCAGTATCTGCCACGCGAAGCGGGTCAGAAACGTGTTTCCTCCGGCGACTCTCGCGCGGGAAGCGGTTACGCACCAAGGTTGACGGAGGTCGTGGAGTCACCGACCGTCACGGCGACAGTGTAGAAGCTTTCCAAGGCATCGGTCTCATGTTCTCATGCATACTGGAAGGTTTGCGGGAGACTCACAGATCTGCGCTGTCACCGAGGCCCACGGTTCCGCCCACCACATCATCGTCCTGGGTATTCTGCCTTCCGACGACTCTGCGCCTCAAGAACGGGAGCTTGAGACCGCCCTTCTTCGGCTTGGTGGAGGTGCGGCTGCTGGACAGTGTCGGGGGTGCGACAGAGGCGGGTAGCGGGGCGGCCAGCACGAGGCGGGGGAGCACGGCGAGAGCAAGGACGTAGGCGCACCAGCTAGACGTGTACATCGTGAAGGTAACAAATAGCGGGCGACCGGCGCAGAGAAGGAAAAGAAGGTATACCAGATAGCGAGAAGAGGGAGATCCCAGACCGTGGAGCCTTCCTTCGACCAGAGTGCGACAGGGAGAGCACAGAGAGCGGACCCAGACCGTCGGCCATCGTATATAACACTCCAAGGTGCGCCTGTCTGCTCTACACCGAGCGGACGGTACAAGGGGTGGCAACCGTCCACCCGCAACGTATCAGACCGCTGCAGGCGCCGCCTATCGCCTCCCGTCCCTCCCATTGGACGAGCGCAAACCACGCACTCGCGCACGCACCGGTATCGCATCATCCTATCCCATTCGGCCCAGCCAAGGTCTTAGTTCAGGACGCAAGAGCGACTTGCGCAGCTGAGGGACCAAAAATAATGGATGACTGCGCATTCTATTCCCGGAGGTCGCGATGTTCGGAAACGCAATATGTGATATGTACCAGACGCAGTGTCTAAGCCAGCTACTGACCGGGCACGATGGGACAGGACTTACTGGCCCTGAGGGATCGTGGAATATCCCATAGTTCTGGTTCAACAGCGCGTTCAGAACCACACCGCCTAGCCATCGTCCCATCAGCGTTGCGTGACGAACTGATATCCTGCGGAGCTTGCGCACAGCAAGTGTCAACGAGTATGAAAAGCAGACGACTAGTGCGCCATGAATAGACAACGCAGTGTAAGTACGTCGCGTTCATCTGGACGTTATTATTGGTGCGTTTGCCAATGAAGCCGATTGCTGCATCTACAACACCGAGAGATGAGAAGGGTTGACGGCACGATGCTGATCAACCACGCACAGCATCACTTGGACGGTGATAGTCGCACCTCAGCAGCACACACCAAGAGCTTGTGATCACCGCCGTCCCCGAGCTGAGAGTGTCGATCCTTGGACCACCGTCGCACAGGCTGGCCCGGTGCAGCGGGTTCGCTACAGGTCCGCTATTGGCCAAGAAGCATAGGATCGCTGAGTTCCTTCTAAGCGATGATTGGTATAAGGCCTTGCTGAGTCCCGAGTCATGAGAGTCGGACACCGCCTGCTCCCACTCATAGGCTGAACATGAACAAATCAGTCATCTGCCGACAACATTGGACATACAGGCAGCTGCGAGCGCAGGACCCAACCCACCTATTCTCCACGCTGAACATGCGAACGGTGCCGAGTTGACCACAGCAAGTCTGATGTCCAGCACCCGCGCACCTGAACAGAGCGGTCAAGAAAATGTGCCGTGAGCATCCAGCCAATCAATCTGTCTCCGTGCTTCTGGGGAGCATCGCCTCCTTCGATGTGTGAATACGTCTTCCCGGAGCGAATCCTTCGCAAGGTTCGTCGATCCTCGAGGCGGGTATCCGAGGACTGATAGCATGTTGCACGCACTACTTCCTACGGACCACAGTGAGCTCCGTCCGCTGTTGATGGTTATGTCATGGAATCACGCACAGCTTCACGAGCGTAGTACTCGCATACGTACTTCTTGATCCAGGTCGTGAGGACGTAGGGTACATCCAACAGGTGCCCTGCTAACCGCGACCTTGCTGGCTGTAGAAGGCAAGCATAAGTCCTGGTACTGAGATGGTCTAGGCGACAACCTGCGACCATCAATGAGCTCTGCGTCTTCGCCTACACTCCTGTGTTGACGGTGGCACGGCCAGCAGAGGTACAAATATGCTGACCTTCCGAGTGCGCGACAAACTCCATACCGTCGTCCTAAGTACGACTCTCCAAGACCTAGATCAGTAGCTGACGAGCTTCTGACGCTGGTCTGTTCTTGTGCAAGTTTGCAGTATCCATGACACGACGAGCCCAACTCCCGGAGTCAAGTGTGCAGAGTGGAGCTTCGAGTGGTCGTCGGAGGACGAGTGAACGCGGCCTGCGCGTCGCTTGCTGGACATGCAGATAAGATAACCTTCGATCTAATCAGTCTCTTGGAATCATGTGATCGTGTATATGCCACGCGACGCGACGCGACGCGTCCCGCGTCGGCGAGTCTCCCTTCCTGCGCGAAATCGTTTGCTACGAGTGGTCTGTGCAAGGTCTCAGGTACGTATTGGAAGCAGGTGCGAGTATCGACCGCGCGACTCCTGTCCCTGCTAATCTGCTTGTTTAGTGAGGGCTAGGCGAAGTCCGAGGTCGTGAAGTCCTGTCTCCGGAGATGGTCAATGGCACGTCAGTGTCTCAAACACGACAACGATCTGTCATGGATACTCACATAAACCCGTAGAACGTTTTCTATGCGAACTCCCGGACCGCAAATGCCGACAGGCGGGAGTTCGTTAGTCTCTCGCAGCACTCGCCTCCTCGTATACGACGAACTCCGAATAACGGACGCGGTTCGCTTCCAGAGATGCCTTCTACCACGAGCAGCCGAGGCGATATGTCCGTGCTCGCACGCACGGTCACATCCTCTGTTGAACCGGACGAAGCTGGAAATTCCATGTGGATACGATACGTTCTCTGCCCCATCCTTGCAGGCAGGCTCCAGCCTGAAAGCGCACAGTCGAACGCAGGGGAAGCGCACGGAGTACTCACAGTGCATCTATATCTTTCCACCACGATGGGGCGCAGGTCTCTGTTGATAGAGGGCTCCATCGGTCGTCTCGCGTCGCTGCGGGCCTATACTTACACATAAGTAGGAGGACCTTGAGCCAGTCAGCTCGACCGCGACACTGCCGATCCCCACTCCGCTGAAAACGACAGACGTCGATGAATATGGGAGACCATCTACACATGCACACAAGACACCAGACACGTACCTGATTCGCGCGACTCCATCATGGACGACCTCGACACGCTCTCCGAGTCCCCTCCCACCCCAAAAGCCGCCCTCTGCAGATCCCTCGCGTACTTCTCCTGCCCGCCGGGGACTTCACGTCCGCAGCATAGTCATGGTCATGCAACGGTCAACATTGATACCGCCCCTTGGCTCATCGCGGAAGTGAAATTCACTCACCTGCAAGAGGCTCCTCCTTGTTCCGCCTCAGCGACTCCTGCGTCATGGCGAGCATCTGCGCGAGCTGTTCCTGGACAGTGAGAGTGCGCTGCGTCTCCTCGTCGTCCCGCGCAAGCTTGGCGACGTGCCGCTTTTCGCTGGCCTGCTTGCACGTCTGGATCTCGTCGCCAACTTGCTGGATGGCCGTGGTAAGCTGCTCGAGTTCATCGGTGAGCGATATAGGGATGCTGGTCGACGTCGATGGTGAAGAGGAGGAGGGGTTGGAGAAGGACATCACAATTGCTGAGGTAGGCAAGGGGGTGGACTTTCAGGGTTCAAGACTCAGGTGGTGGTGACGATGACAGGAGGAGAGAAACATGTGGCACTGGCAGCGTGGCAGCGGCATGGTCGGGCGATTTATGACCGAGGAGAAAAAGTAAGGGAGAGAGTACGTATCTGCATTGTGACCACTGCTCTTTACATCGTAGACGTCTACAGGCTCGTCCTCGATATCCATGCCGGGATGCCTCAATCACCCCATCCTTCCACCTCCAATCTACACCAAGTCCAATTGCCGGCGATCGACTGATCGCTCTGAGCTCTGTCGTCTATCGCAGAGGTATGATTCCCGTAAGTCATTCCAGTCAACAGATTTGAGCAAGAAACGCACCGATCACCAGGTTGGGAGCGCGATGGACCTCCAAGCACGAGTCATGGCTCTCGAAGAGCACGCAAAGAGAAAAATTGGTGATCGGAGGACGACAGCACCAGAGTAGTCTGAATCGAGTTTCGCAAAGGGCGCGAAGCCCCACATGCGCGAGCCGCGAAGTGCACTGAAGGACGCGACAACCCACCGATCCTCTTGGCCCACGAACGAATCGCAGGCCGACGAGGTGGCGAGTGTGCGCCCGATCCCTGCGCCGTATCCCAAAGTCCGCGTCCACCCCTCGACGCCGAAGCGTGTCTCCGAGGCCCGAAGGAGGCTTCACCTGCGTCCGCCGAGACAAGCTCGACTTGTTCAGGCCCGACCCTGGAGCGGACTGTATTTCTGGTGCGACGCTCGGTCTGTTCAGACCGGACCCAGCTAGAGTCTATCGAGAGGGATTAGAATGCTCAGACCTTAGCCCGCTCACAATAATGGACGAGGGGGGCGTCCTGTGCGGCGTGAGCCTCGCGGCTTTGGTGCTGTCGTCGTTGGGGGAGAGCAAGCAGAAGCGGCAGCAATTTTGCCTTCCGGGCGGCTCGCTCACGTGACCGCGCCGCGATTGAGGAACTCGCGCACACGATCGAGCGCCGTCGCGTCGTCCTTACCACGATGAGCAGCTCCTGTCCCCACGTCCCCGCCGTCCCCGAGCCCGCTGCCAACGCTGGGAGAGGCATGTCCATTGTCGTTCGACGTGCTGACTGCTGTACCGCCAATGCCCCTGCGATAACGGCGGAAACAGCGTGCAGGCTGCGGTTCGCGACGGTGGCGGTCGTCCGGGAGACGATCTGGGGAAGGCGAAAGCAGCATTAGGCGGACACCAGATAGACACCTCCGCTCGTCGTCTTCTGACGGCTGAGAATCTGACATCACATCCTCGATGTACGCCTCATCGTCCCCGATGCTGATAGGCCCCAGCACCGTGCCAGTCTTTCGGCGCCCGTCGTCCCCGCCGGTCCGCTCGCTGCTGCTGGTAACCGCGGTCAGCTCTGCCCCCCGCTATAAGACGCGACTGCCCGCTGTCCTGCGCTGCTCCTTACACACCTACCCATCACACGACACCCACTCGCCTTGCGCACTCTCCAAAGTCAGTTGCGCGTCTCCTCTCTCTTGCGCATACCATGTCCAGTCTCGTGAGCTCGCTGGTCTCAACCTCTGCAACGTACATCAAGAGCCCTGTGTGTTCGCTTGCAGAGAAAGCAGCTACTAGGTGAGGTCGCGTCCACATTGGTATTGAAGGGGCTTGTTTACTAAACGACCTGAAGCCTGCTCCAACTCATCTCACACGGAACGCTCATCATCCACACACCCGAACGCACATACCGCTTTGGAGAGCGCAACGAGACTGACGAAGATGAAGACTCGTCAGACGCGCTGGTGGCTGAGCTCACAGTACGCAATCCGAACTTCTGGCTGCGTCTCTGCGCCATGGGCGACCTCGGTTTCTCCGAAGCATACATGTACGGGGAAATAGACTGCGAGAATCTCGTCAAAGTCTTCCAGGTACGATAATATGGATTTCCTTCCTCGCCCGATCTCAGCTTGCGCTAATGCCCGAACTCTTTTGTACAGGTTTTCCTCGCCAACCGAGCTCAGCTCTCTTCCATAGACAACTCCCTATTTTCCAAAGTGGCAGGGAGCTTACCAGACATCGGTGTGACCTCGCGCATAGTCAACACTGTGACGAACGCGAGGAAGAACATCAGCGCCCACTATGACATCAGCAACGCGATGTTCATGGGTCAGTATATGCGCATGTTCTTGACTATATGCGCGGTGGTGTAGCTGATCTAGTCATCCCGTATAGGTTTCCTGTCGAAGGACATGACCTACTCCTGTGCCATCTTCCCTGACCTGGACGGCGACCTCCGTCGGCCAGGCTCGAGCTCGAGCTCAAGCCACCATGCTTCTCCCCGCCGGAGCACGAGCAGTACTCCCCCCCTCACAGGGGCGTCCACCCCAGCCACGCTCGCCGACCTCGACGCGCACGACGCGCCAAAAGACCTCCAGCTCGGCGCACTGGGCCTGCTCTCCGCCGAGGGCGCGTTCAGGAGGATCAGAACCCTCGTCTCGGACGTAGAGGACCCGCTCGAGGCTGCGCAGTACCGCAAACTGCATCACATCATCCGCAAGGCGGACATCCGCCCCGGGCACAGGGTACGCATACACTCGCTCTTTGCCCTTTCCCGATCTCAATTCTGACGCTGACGCTGACCCCCCGCAGGTGCTCGAAATCGGCTCCGGGTGGGGCTCGATGTCGCTCCTGATCACGTCGACGATCCCGGGCACGACCGTGGACACGCTCACGCTCTCGACGCAGCAGGCCGAGCTCGCGCGCAAACGCGCGGCGGACGCGGGCCTGTCGGATCGCATCAGGGTGCATCTCATGGACTACAGGAACATGCCACCGGAGTGGGAGGGCGCGTTCGACAGGCTTGTGAGTGTGGAGATGGTGGAGGCGGTCGGTCGGGAGTACATGGAGGTCAGTTCTTGTGCACGCGCGCTGGACTTTTGGTTGGAAGAGAGTGAGGTTGACTGTATGATTCTGCGCAGACGTATTGGGCGAAGATCGACTGGGCGCTGAACAAGGAGACGGGCGTCGGTGTCGTACAAGGGATCACGATCCCAGAAGCAAGTGGGTCGTCTCCTGATCACCTCATCGTGTCGGTCTTCTCACCATTGGCATGTGCCGCACTCACAGGATTCGAGCAGTATATGCGGGAGGTCGACTTCATACGGAAATGGGTACGTCGCTGATACCTGTCACCGTGAATCGTGGACCGTCGCTGACACAACCCCGTGCTCCTCCAGAGTGAGCCACTATTGCAGTCGTACTGGTTCGTGTCAGCTGATCCACGTTCTCAGTCTTCCCCGGGGGATTCCTCCCAACGCTCACTTTCATGGTCGAGACGCTCACAAAAGGCTCGCAAGGCCGACTCGTCGTCGACTCGGTGTCAAACATCGGTCCGCACTACGCGCGGACGCTGCGTGAGTGGCGGAGGCGCTTCGAGGCGCACTTTGAGGACATCGTTGTTCCAGGTGCGTCACTCCTCGACCTTGCGTCGCATGCATTGCTTGCTTATGCTGTTGTACCCTGTGCGCAGCGCTAAAGGCCGAGTATCCCGGGGTTATGGACTCGGACGACGCGAAGGCACAAGAGGAGATCGAGGTCTTCCGGCGGAAGTGGATATACTACTAGTACGTCTCCCGTGCACTGCCAACGTCAACACACTTCGAACTGACTTTGCGCCTTCAGCTGCTATTGCGAGGTAGGGTTCACGACGAGGCGTCTTGGCGGTGTGTATTTCAATAGTGTTCTTCGGCTTGCCTCAAGGCTTACGCTGACATGTCTGCAGACCACATCATTGCTTTCAGTCGAGAAGGGAACGTAGAGTATGGGTGCCAGGTCTATGCATAAAGCACTGATATTGAGGGATTCGGCCTAATACTTATTGACGTTGTGTTCTTGTAGATGTGTAGATGTATCCTACTGATAGAGCCAGCGGGGAGAGATGGTGAAGCTGCTCGACGATTGACTGAACGATATCGCAATGTCGTACACTACCAGAGTAAGGACAAGGACCGATTGGCTTGAATATCATGACATAAGCAGCATGTACTACACGATGACCGCGCCGCGCTTCACCTGGATCCACATGCAAGGTACGCATACATTGTGTTCTGTGTTCAAAGGCAACACTTCCTCGCAGCAATCTCCCTCCGGCGACTTCCAAGTTTCCACAGATGATCTTACTGAGAGGCCACTCAGGTAAGCAGAGGTACCGGCGTTGGTACGTATGCATTCGACCGTGATTCGACTACGACTGACGAGTGCTTCATGCACTGAGCGGCAGGTGGAAGGATTGCGCCTCGGCGTACGTAACTATCAGCCTTCTGTGTGGGAGAAAGAAGGATATCCAGGACGAAACACTGATGTTGCTTAAATTTTCTGGATCGAGACAACAATAGGGCGCGGGGCTGTTGCTCCCGACGCGCATGCCAGTCTACCCCGCCGCCAGCTCCCCACCGCCGCTGGAAGCGACGCGCTTTGGCCATGAACAGCAGCGCAGTGCATCAGTCGCTGGCCATCCAAGAGGTCCTGCGCAACATCTGTTCCTTCCTGGCCGACTCGGGCCCTACCCTGTCCGGTCTCGCAAGATGCAACAGGGCTATCCACGAAGTCGCGGTCCCGATCCTCTGGAAGGACGTACCGAACCTGGTCCCCTTCCTCAAGTGCTTCCCGGAGAGGTCGTGCATCATTGAGGCCGGCGAATTCGTGAGTTCACTACTTCGTTGACTTTACGCGTCAGAGTATGACGCAGATGTCGCACAGCGGTTCGTCCACTTGCTTGGCCCGCGCGACTGGGACAGAGTGTTGCACTACTCTCAGCACGTTCGCCGCCTTGGTGTCGAACCTGCGTCCGCGTCCATCTCAGACATCCGGATCAGCGACCGATCATTGCGAGAGCTCAGTGTGTTTCGTCCTCCCAGGGAGGTGTTCCCAAAGCTCCGCGCCTTCTTCTGGCGCGGCCTCGGGGTTCATGACGAGCACCTCCCCATCGTTCTGACGCTCCTGGGCTCCGGGCTTAAGCAGATCGTGATCGGTGGATGGGCCCTCCAAAACGACAAAAGGCACAGCCTTGCCGCGGCCGTATCATACGTCGCCGAGCGGTTCACCCTCGCTTCTGAGCTGGAGTTGTCATTCGCGCGATTATCAACTATGACATCCGCTGGAGCGAGGACCAGCTCCGCGCTCGCGTCTGTACCGCAGAGCCTGAAGGGCCTGACAACATTCGTCTGTGGGGATATCCCGCTCACGCATGGGACACTCGTGGCCCTAGGTCACTTACCCGCCCTCGTCCAACTCGCCATCCGTCTGCCTTCCCCTATGCCCCGCGTCCGCAGTGATGCAGCCATAGGACTATTCCAACGCCTAGAGCGGCTCACGATTACGACCAAGGTCGTCGATTACAACATGCTCAGTCTAACTCTGAAGTTCCCGAAGGTCGGGGCCGCGGATGTGAGAGTCATCGGGGACCTCAGGCAAGCTGATATCGCGATGCTGTTCTCGTCGATCTCCCGGCAGTTCTCTGCCACCTCGCTCGTGGATCTCTCGGTCACCTCGGTTGGACCCGTCAATTCAAACAGCGCAACTACCATTAGACCAGAAAATCTCGAGCGGCTGTTCGTGTTCAACCAGCTGCGAAAGCTGCACGTCGACGTGAAGTGCCGATACAAACTCGACAATACTGTATTCAGCAAGCTGTCTCCTTCGTGCCCCCACCTCCGGAGCCTGGCTATCGGTGGACAGAAGGGGTGTCTGCATGACAAGGTCCCGACCATTCAAGCGCTTTCGGAGTTCGCAATCTACTGCTCGGACTTGGAAGTCTTGGAGGTGTGCTTTAACGCCACCCATGCTCTCTCCCGGTCCGACGTTCAAGACGCACTCCCGTTCACCAGCAACTCCCCACTACACACCCTCAACGTTGTCCGGTCACCGATTGCGCACCCTGAGGCTGTCGCGGCGTATCTAGCACGGATCTTCCCCAAGCTGTGCAACGGGCACGTCTGCTGGGGCAAGTTTCCGAGCAACGCAGATGGCCGGTCATGGCAGAGTGGTTGGGAGGAGGTCAAACGGCACCTCCCATGGAAGTGACGGATGGGTGGGAACGAGAGTATAGGATAGGATACGTGCCACAGCGATGGGTATGTGATGGTGTGTAGTTGCCTTCAGTATGAGTATCGCGCTGAACCTACGTGCCGATCTAGCGGAGTCCTTACTAGCAGTTGCCCTAATATTTGGGAGTCTGCAGCTCAGACGTCGTAAACCTTGTCCAGCATGTCAAAGTTCCCGCTGTCTTCGTGTACTTACTAATCATACTGGAAAACTGGCGGCCAAAGCGGCAGAACGACGCCTTCCTCGTTACGGCTGTCGGTTCTACTTGTGGCCGTTAATACGGGTCTATGCATTCCAAAGTGAAGGAATCATTGTCGACCGCCTATACTTATGGGGGCGGACAGTTCGGCGCGCGACACGACGGTGACAAAAACGCGTTATGTCACACAACAGTTTGCTTCGAGGAGTCACGCACACAGTGAGGGTCCGAGTTGGTGATGAAGTCTGAACCTGTGAAGGCAAGTCGCAACGACTAGCAGACGAGTGGACAACACGAGTCCTCAGTCAGTAGAGCAAAAGACTGATAGCATAGACACAAGTACCTAGCAGACGAGTGGACAACACGAGCTACAAAGTACTTGTAAGTAAAGCATAAGTAAGCATAGGTAGGCGAGTACTTACTCCTCAGTCAGTAGAGCAAAAGACTGAGGAGACGAAGCCCAAGAGTCCCCCTTATATACTGTGTCTGGAGTAGCATGAGTAAGCGACAGAAAGGAGAGCATAATGCTGTCTGAGTCAGAACGAGTAGGGATGACTCAGACGATGACGAAGATACGACAAATACGAGGTCACAAGGGCATGTCTAGTACAGCCCAGAGATATCTAGAAAGAACTAGAAAGGTCCGGAGCGTTGCAGAACGCACTGGAATGGACTGGAAACAAAGAGAAGCCAGGTAACCACATGGTTTCGTACAACGTACCCTAAAAGGAAAGGAAGAAGCATAGCCTAAGATCTAATCGTAAGAGGCTGTGCCCATAGCGCCTAATGCGCAACTAATGTCCATAGTCCATAGTAAGTTCAACACTCCCACTCGTTCAAGACGCGGAGGTAACGAGACCCGAATTTGCCACGAAGTACTCCATGACGTGCAGTGAAGCATTCTTGGTCAACGGATCTGCCAGATTCTCCTCACTAGGAATAGCATAGATGTCCATGTTTGGAGTCTCGGCATATTCGCGTACGAAGTGGTAGTGCGTCTCGACGTGCTTACAACGCCGGTCGACGGCTGGGTTCAACGCAAGGTGAATAGCACCATGGTTGTCGACGCACATCGGCGTAGCCGAGCCCATGTCATCCCCTAACTCATCGCCAAACGTCCTAAGCCACATCATCTGACGAGCAGTGTCTGAAGCCGCCTTGTACTCTGCCTCAGTGGACGAGAGAGAGACGGTCTGTTGACGTCGAGATGCCCAAGACACGGCACCTCCTGCCATCAGGAAGACGAAAGCGGTCTGCGAATGCCGATCGTCGCGATCTTCTGCCCAGTCTGAATCGGAATACGCGATCAGGCCAGCATTAGATGCACCGTCATATCGTAGGCGATAATGCGATGTACCCCGGAGATACCGTAAGACATAGAGGAAGTCTATCAAGGTGATCGTCGGCAGGGTTCGCACTGTACTTGCCCAGACGGTTGATGGCATACGAGATATCTGGTCGCGTCCCAAGACAGGCATAGAGAAGACTGCCCATCAAGCTCTGGAAACGCTGACGCAACTTCGCCGGTGCTTCTGTGGTAGCAGCTTCGATAACTGCACCAGCAGGGAGAGGAGTACGCGCAGGCTTGCAGCTGGCCATCTGATAGTTCTCGAGAATGGCCTCGATGTACTCTTCCTGGTCGATGTCAAGTGTCCGTGAGAGACGATCTCGACGTATACGAAGACCAAGGAATCGCTGAATAGGACCCAAGTCCGTCATCTTATACTGCTTGCCAAGCGCCTTCTTGACCTTGTCGATATGCCCTCGACTGTCACCCATGAGAAGTAGGTCGTCGACATAGAGGACAATGATCGTGACACGGTCTGGGTCTGAATCCCCCCCTTGTCGGCGATATACATAGACTCCGGCATCAGAGTATGTCCGAACAAATCCCTGTCCGATGAGCGATTCGTGAATCTTCTTGTTCCATTGGCGAGAGGCTTGCTTAAGACCGTAGATGGCCTTCTTAAGCAGACAAACGTAGTCCTCTTTGCCTTTCACGACCCAGCCCTCGGGTTGTTCCATGTAGACCTCCTCGTCCAAGTCCCCGTTGAGGAACGCAGTCTTAACGTCCATCGCATCGATCTCCCAGTCCTCTAGGGCAGCGTGCGCCAAGAGATACCGGATAGACTCGAATCGAGCGACAGGAGAGAAGGTTTCGTGGTAGTCCTTCCCTAGACTTGCGTAAAGCCTCGTGCAACCAGACGTGCTTTGTAGCGACCGTCTGATTTACGATCATAGACCCAGCGACATGAGACAACGGATCGGTCCTTAGGACGAGGAACCAAGACCCAAGTCTTGTTCGCCATGAGAGACTCATACTCCGAACGTTCAGCCGCAATCCAATGCTCACGATCTGGTGAAGCCATGGCGTCCTTATGATGCTCAGGAATGCCAGACTTATACCGCGAATAGAAGAGAGAGGCTAGGATTGCTTCTGCTTCACGCTGATCACTAGGCTGTATCACGGGTGTCACAAACCCGTGCGGGTTTCCGTGGGTGTCACACGGGTACGGGTACGGGTCACGGCATACTGAACCCGTGCCTAACCCGTGACCGTGCGCGGGTTGTGACACCCGTGAGCCACATGCAAGATGTGCCTCTACAGCGGCAAGATCTGAACGTCTCATGATGCGTTTTATACGCCAGAAAGCTACGACCGTAGCTTCCAGTGATACAAAACGCGACATGAGGCGTCCGCTAGGAGGAGAAGTATACTCTTCACAATATCGCCTCAGGGAGGCACCTTGTGTCACCTCTAGAAATCGAAGAGTCAGCATAACGAAAACGGATTTACCCAGACGTGTGTCAATGGCAAAAGAGTGTACCATCCAGATCGTGGACAGATCGACCGCAATATCATCAAGATATAGCCGATTTACTGTGCAGCCAACTGGCTGACACGGTAAATCGGCCATACCGACCGCGGTAGAGAACGCATCGTGATCGCGAATGGCGCGTTTGAACGCGTGAGTATGTGGCTTTCGAATGCGCCCTCACGCAGCCCAAGACGAGAGTTGCAAGTAGGAGAGCGGACTTCTTCACCGCTTTTGGGGACTCAGGGGAAGGGGAGAGAAGATGGATGTATTTCACTTACCAGGTCACCCAATCTGTTCGCTTCATCGTCTAATATCCTCTCCTTCCCTCCAGTAAGTTCCAAGCCCAACATCTTGAAGATCCATGCAGATCTTGCTGAGATATGTCTTGAACTTCCAGGTGACTAGTAGGGACAGGATGAGAGAAGTCAAAAACATACAGTCAGACAGTCTGAAGCAGT
>JABYQS010000498.1:0-20353 GCA_022592435.1 Cerioporus squamosus
CCTGGAGGCGGCGTTCGCGAAGGTTGGCCGGGTATGTTCATCTGTTCGATGCCGGCATACCGCACGCGGGGCTGATTGTGCTGGTGTAGGTCCAGAAGGCCCAGGTGATGTATGATCCTCACACCCGCGAGTCTCGCGGCTTTGGGTTTGTTACGATGGAGAGTGCCGAAGAGGCAGACGCAGCTATCGCTGCGATGAATGGTACTGAACTCATGGGCAAGGCCATTTCAGTGGAAAAGGTATGCGCTTCGTGCTCATTGCATCCTTAGCGTCTCTGACGGTGGGACAACAGGCGCGACGTGGCCGTGCAAGGACTCCCACCCCTGGTCGGTACTACGGACCCCCGAAGAGAAACGAATGTGAGCTACCAGTGCTGATATATTCGCATGCTGGGGTCGTGCTGACGCCTCCAGTAGACGAACGGCCCTACGACCCCCGCCCCTACGACAGCCGCTACTCCCGTGGTGGTGGCGGCGGGGGCGGCGGATACGATGACTACCGCCGCCGTCCGCGTTACGACGACGACTACCGCGGTGGTGGTGGTCGCGACTACGACCGCGGCGGCTACGGCGGTGGCCACGGGGGCGGCCGCGACTACGACCGTGGTGGCTACAGCGGTGGAGGTGGTGGTGGACGCGACTACGACCGTAGCCGCTACGACGATCGTCGCTACTGAGTACACTCCCAAGCCACCCCCAGTGCCGCAGAGCATACTGCGTTCTGCATGTAGTATGTCTGCGGCCATGAGAGATGCAAAATTCCGTGTTTCTGTGCTGTCGCTGTCCGTGTATGCGTTCGTCTATTGGGTGTGATATTGTCGCTGTCGGTCTTCGTGTATGTATCAACGTTCTAATACGAGTAGTATGTATTGGGTCTTCTACCGTTATCTTACATTGCTACTCGGAAGTCGTCGGAGACACCTTGCGTAGATTCATCTATTTCGTAGGAGTGTTGCCCGCACTCCCGATGCCCATCTCGACGACGAAGCTCTCCCTGCCCAGCCTCCTCATCTCCTCGACAACCTCCCCGACCTTCTCGAATTCGGCCCACCCTCCCCGCTGCTGCGCCCCCTGCTCCTCCGCCTCCTCTCCTGGTCGCCGCCCACCCGACTCGGACGGCGCAGGCTCGACGAAGCGCAGCCTGAGCGCGAGCCACTGCATGCTCTTGACGCGCGCGACAAAGTCCTCGACGTCCGCCCGCGCGCCCTCGCAGTAGATCACGCCCGGGTGGCCGACCTTGGCGAACCCAGAGAGGGCGAGCTCATGCGCCCACTGCGCGAGCGAGCGGCGCTTCTGGGGGACTTGAGGTGGTGCGAGGTGAAGAGGGCGTGGTAGCGGGGAGATGACGTCCGGTCAGCGTCTGAAGTACCAGTGGCGAGTTTGTGGTCGGTTGTACTACCGCCAGTGCTAGTGGGAGCAGGTGCGTCGAGGACCTCGTGTAGGTGTGGAAGGAGGTGCGAGGAGATCAGCTCGAACAGGGGGTATCTGCCGGTGTGCCGCCACAGCCGGTCAGGGAGACCTGCGGGGAGAAGAGAGGAGAGGGACGTACTCACTGCCGTGCACGCTCTCCAGCGCGTCCGCGACGACGCGCTGCCACCGCTCCTGCTCGGCGCGACCGAGGCTGTCTCCCTTGACCGAGACCACGGGTAATTGCCCCGGGCTCCCCTCACCGTAGTCGGGGGAAAGGGCGATTTCGTACCAGAGGTCAGAGGAGGCCTCGAGCTTCAGCTGGAAATTCACTGGGGGCCATCGGGACACTGATAGGTTGGGGAGGTCGCTGTCTGGGTCGTGCGCGTACGCGTCGAGGAGGTCGGTCCATTGTGCTGAGTCTGCGAGGAATTCGAGCAGTTCGCCAGGGAGGAGAGAGCACTTGAGCAGGTTCCGATTCCACAAAAAGGAATTCCGATTCCACAAAAAGGAATCGGTCTTGCGACGGAGGTCTGGCAGTGATTACTTAAGCATATCGTTAAACCGGCATGTTCGGCACGCTTGATTTGGGCGTTGAGCGCGTCTCGCTCGCAGCTCCGACTCGTTCTGTTGACTCTCTTTTCTGTTATTCGTCTGAACCTCATGTCTGTCAGATTTCAGTACTTGCTTGCTGCGCATGTCTTCGACGACTGTGTTTCTCGGTATCTTTTATTGCGGGTTTCCTCCTCTTCTGGAATGTTGTGCGACCGAACGTGAAAATCTGTTTGGGTATAGTAGCAAGTAGTCGCTTAGACTGGTCTCCAGGTTGTTTCCAGGCCCGTCCCCTGGCATACACGCTTATTATCAGCGTGGTGAGGCCTGAACATTGTCTGCGACATTTGCGTGGACGGAGATGCAGACTTATGAGGTGGTACATTGTACCGTACGGGCTTGGGGCTCATACACTACGTGCTAGTGACAGACAAGAAATATGTAGTAGATTTACTATCAGATCTACCGTCATGTACTCTCTTGCACTGAACTACTCAAACCAAGATCACACCTCTTACTGAGAACCTCATCTCTTGTGGAATCGGACAAGCGGCGGGGATCTCCCCGCCCACTTGAACCAAGTCGGTCTTGCGACGGAGGTCTGGCAGTGATTACTTAAGCATATCGTTAAACCGGCATGTTCGGCACGCTTGATTTGGGCGTTGAGCGCGTCTCGCTCGCAGCTCCGACTCGTTCTGTTGACTCTCTTTTCTGTTTATTCGTCTGAACCTCATGTCTGTCAGATTTCAGTACTTGCTTGCTGCGCATGTCTTCGACGACTGTGTTTCTCGGTATCTTTTATTGCGGGTTTCCTCCTCTTCTGGAATGTTGTGCGACCGAACGTGAAAATCTGTTTGGGTATAGTAGCAAGTAGTCGCTTAGACTGGTCTCCAGGTTGTTTCCAGGCCCGTCCCCTGGCATACACGCTTATTATCAGCGTGGTGAGGCCTGAACATTGTCTGCGACATTTGCGTGGACGGAGATGCAGACTTATGAGGTGGTACATTGTACCGTACGGGCTTGGGGCTCATACACTACGTGCTAGTGACAGACAAGAAATATGTAGTAGATTTACTATCAGATCTACCGTCATGTACTCTCTTGCACTGAACTACTCAAACCAAGATCACACCTCTTACTGAGAACCTCATCTCTTGTGGAATCGGACAAGCGGCGGGGATCTCCCCGCCCACTTGAACCAAGTTCAGTTCTTCGAGGGTCTTGCGTGATGAGGTCATGGTGTATGGAGGAGAGGATGAAGCGCCCACCGACCATTGGGGCCGAGTCGGTTCACTGGCAGGCTGTGGACTACTACATATAAGTAGAAAGGACACGATACTTCTCATTTCTCGACTTTGGGGGGCTCTACATGTTTTTCGTATTCGTGATGCACGGGTGGGATAGTGGATGCTTCCCGGAGCTCAGGCCCAGGAGCCTGAGACTCTGGATCTGGCAAACGGGCCGGGGCACTAGTACTAGTAGAAAGTTCCGCAAGCTGATGCGACTCCGGGTCGCGACGCTTGAGCCGCAGAAATTCATCGAGCTGCACGATAGGGACCGGCTTGAGACTCGGGGCTAGTTTCCTTGACCACTTAGCCCGTTGCCACCGTGCCCGACCCAGGAAGCAGAGCAAGTAGATGGCCGTCGCGACGCAGAAGAAGAACGTTGCTAGATTGTCCCATGTTTTCTGAGGAAGGTACGTTAACGGTGTGGCGGTGTGGATGGGAGTATGATCGATCACTCACCGCATTCCCCTCATGAACTGAGACACTGGCGGTGATGTCGAACAGCTTGAAGTCGAGACTGAGGACCTTGACCTTCAGATGGTCGGCGAGCTGGATCAGCCCAAAGCATGCGCTGAGGACGATGGTGCATAGGGCGCCGATGGCAGCAGGGATGACGGCCCACTCTGGATCGGGCAGGCGAACGATCGTCTTGGTCCGCCACTTGAGGACGCGGGGGCGGGACATGGACACGGCCCATCCAATCACGCCCATCGCCACACCTGGGACGGCGGTGAGCGGGTGTCAGGACGTGGGACATCATCCGGACTGCAGGGCACGTACTGAAAGGATGCAGCTTCACGAAGGCGTCCAAGAGTGCTTCTGCCTCGTTCACGAGCCGGACGGCGTCCGAGTCGCCGAGGCTCAGAATACCGGAAATCTTGGAGCCAAAGTCGACCTTGCCGACTGGATGGGGGTCGCATTGTGCTGGAATGTGGAATGTGTGGAAGAATGTCCTGCGGGTTCGGGAAATGACAGTCAGTCATAGTACATAATCTCAGTGTGGGTTGAGAAAGCCACCGACGCTATCTCTGCCTCGCCGTTGCAGACGCCCCATACGCCGAAACGGATGGTGTCGTCCGCATGTCCCACTTTGACTAGGTTCAAGGCGGCTTTGACATCCAGAGCAGCCTTCACGTCTATGAGAGAGATGCGCTTGCTCTGCACTACGTGCAGTAGTAGAGTCCATGAGAGGAGGAGAGAAGTGAACGCAAGTCTGAGCATCCACGCCCTGAGTGATGCATATACAATCCGCTCGAGGAAGAAACGCTTGACGCCCTGAGCCGCGGGCTGATGGAAATCTTTTGAAACCATGCGAAGGCGGAGGGGATGGGGGGGGGAGTCCGGTTTAGTTGCGCAAACCTGGAAGAAGGGGAGATTATATGGACGGGGAGCAGTACGAGTTCCGGTGATTCTTGGGATGCACGCCGAGAATACCGACAGGGATATGCAATTGGTGCTCTGGAACAGCAGTCGTCACGGGCACAATAGCCAGGTAGACAAGGAGAGCGATGCATTTTTCACCCGTGTTTGCGGGCGCGAGGGTCAAGCAAGTCGTTGCCGGGCGATGAACGGAGAGTAGATGGTTCCAAGTTCACTACGCATCCGCTTCTGCGACGGACTTGGGTTTGTGGCGATTAGTATGTGATAACATTCACCCATCTGCAGCGCGATCCGCCACGGACGCGGACACGAATGACCATGCGCCGCGTTGACCTGACGGGATATTTGACACGGAGTCAGCAAGGAGCAATTACTGAGATACGATTTGAGGTTTTTACCTTCATTTCGCTCCTTCTGCGCAATCGCCAGACGCAGCCAGTTATCACGCGTCGACGCCGGGCAGCGATGAGACCCAGTCAGTCTAGGACGGCGCCGCTGCATTTCGGAAGTCGCGATAGTCTCATACGATATTGAGTACTTGCGTGCATATTCCCGGGCGGTAGAGCGCTCGAAATCCCGCCTTCCCGAGACACAGCCGTACTGGTGTAAGTACTTACTTGCCCGTGCGAGCACCTGGAGCCGCAAGGTCGTTGTCTGGCTTGCTATCGACGCCTCAAGCTGAGCTCGACACATCCGAGAGCAGTCACGCCACAGTCACAGAAACATCACCGCTACTGAAGAGGACCGTCGTACTGCAGAGCCGACAAATAGAGGTTGCAGTGCCGTAGTTGAGCGGAGTCGTCGAGGTCATGGTGGTAGCCGGGAGGAGCGCGAGAACTTCTGTGGCGGTGCGCTACTATGTACAAGTGGTGCACCGGTGCAGCTCTGCATCACAGTGCTATGCTTTCCTCCACGATGTCGACGACGATGACGACGCTCGTCCTCCTGGCTCCCAGTTTCGAAAGGCGGTATGGTTCACCCGAGGTTGGACACTCCAGCGAATGCGAGACGAGTCGCGCGTCTACTGCCCAGAAGCTGGCTCAGTGGCCTACCATGAGCTTGGCGACAGCATAGAACAGCTCCCGGCCTCGCAATTTGCAACACGCCATCCAAGGAGAACTCATTGCCATACGAGTCTGTACCCGAGTGAGTATTGTATTTTATCACGAAGACGCATCCGCTCACTGGGGACCTTCTTGAGCCCTAACTGACATACGGGTCCCTGGAGGACCCCTGACAATGGCGCTAAATGCCTCATACAAACCGGCTGAAATCTGCCCATTTTGTCCGGAGTATCGGGCCTCCTCTGGAGGCCCAAATGTCCGGATTTTATCAGGCATCCGGCGTTCGACCGGCGATTTGTCCGGACTTTCTATCAGGCCTCATATGGGCCTTAAAATCGCGTTTTTCGGCTCCAAACCACTCAGAACGTCTCTCTGGGCTCCCTACGGGCCGTGGTGCAGACCCGGAAAGCTAGGGCAGTCCTGGACACGTCCCCAGTGCGCATGTGGCTGATTTTGGGGTGCAGAACCGGTTGTACAAAAGGCGTTCTCACGGGTCTGGTGCTTGCTGACGGGCCGGCAGTACAATGTCGACTTAGAAGCTGCTACTTACTCCGATGAAAGGGGAGGATATGCAAGACTAGCTCGTCAGGGTAAGCTAGAGTAAGTCCCCGGAGCCCTTGACGCCCAGCTTGTATCGGGCCTCCGAGACCTGCCGGCCCATATGTCCGGATTCTCGTATCGGACGTTCCTCCGATTTTGAGCCATTTTGTCCGGATTTTATTAGGCATAGGCCCCCATCTGCCAGCGATTTCGTCCGGATTGTGTATGAGGCCTGTTGGCGCTATTGGATGACTTCCCATAAGAATTTACGGACATCCTGACGTCCGTAAATGCTGGATCAGGGCTAACGGCCGAGATGCCGAAGACAGATTCAGACTCCGCTTCCAAGCGCCCGGCCGTAGACACGTCAAGCGCTCAGAGTCTAGAAGGGGGGGTCGACCCCCCCTTCTACACGGCCAACTGGCGTTTTACGACTTTTCACGGATCCGGCCTGTCTATAGTCAGTTTATGACACCACTTCGTAGAACGTCTTCAAGTGATCCGTGGGGAGACGTCGGCTGCAAGGCTCACAAATAATATAAGACTGTTCATGGACGGTCCATGGAAAGAAATCTGGCCGATCTCGCCAACATCTCAGGCCGACTGAAAGCCCCGATGCCGGCACCACCCCGGAACTAGTTGCCGTTTCGAGGCTTTTCCCTGCTCCCACGGTTGACTTTGCCCTTCAAAAGTCCGGCTGCCCTGCGACTTGCCCCGGTTGCTCCTTTCCTTCTCCCCTCATGTTCCCTCCCAAGCCCCCCTTCGAGCCTGCAGAGTTCGACGTTCTGACAGGTGTCGACCTCCTTCAAGACTCAGTGCAGGTGAGCCCAAGTCTCTTAGATCCTCCGCTATTGGCCACTGACGTCGACGATGCCCTATGGCAGGTGCTCTCAGGTGCTCCGTCCCCTCTCTCCGAGCCACCCTGGTTGCGCAATACGCAATGCACTCTGTTCCCCTCATCTGTAGTATTCTGTCGTAGTATACACACATGTATTCATTCGGTGCATTGTTGCAATAGACGTCCTGTTCCCCTACCTACAGTGCTGCATTGTCGCTAATCTGCCCAAATGACTGCTGGATGTGCTGTGAAATGGTCCAAAATGCCCCGTTATGGCCGGAATATGGCCGGAAACTGCGCTGTATCAGTGCGTCATGCCTGCACATTTATGGCTATATTAGCTTCGGCTATCTCAGATTAGCTCAGTTCATGAACAGTCGTGGTTTGACAGTTTAAGTCTGGTCGTAAAAAAGTCACTGAATGACTTCAAACGGGCCATTTCATAGGATTTTCGTGAAACACCGCTCCCCCGTGTAAACTTCAGCACGTCCGTAAATCCTCGCTTAAGCTCGCTTAGGGCGTCGGGGGGACTCAAAAGGCAGTCGCCATCAATTACAAATCCTGTTGGCATCAACATATACCGGATTGGGTGCTGACAAATGCTGACATAAGAGTCCCACCGAGGATGAACCGTCCAGCGTCTAAATATCCAGCGCCCAAGATACCCGGGCGAGATCAAACTCCGCAAGCGAAGTTTACGGACGATTTCGTCCGTAAATCTTATGGAAAGTCATCCATTGTCGGGGGTCCTGTCCCTGGGTGCTCATCACCCGATCACATCGAATGGGATATTCTTTACCCATCTGGTAATCATGTCCTGGACAGCGTTCACGTCAGGATGCGGGAAGGACAGGAGGAGCAATCGTCTCACCAAAGTCGCCTCCGGTTGGTCGTGTGGGGCCATATGTCTGGCGGGTGCAAATATATTGGCATCAGACTAGCGAGGCAAGCGGGTACCAACAGATGCATATCGGTGTACTCACCCGCCATCGAAGATCTGCACGAAGGTGACGTTCCCGGCTCCTGGTCCGCCTGCGCTGCGCACTTTCCCGCCGACGTCGCCGAGCTCGGTGAGGAAAGGCAGGAGCGGCGCGTTACTGAACTCTTCGTGGTGCTTGTGTTCCAGTTTAAGCATCCACCGCTCAACACCCTGGAATTGGGACATGAGTCCCGGCGTTCCAAAGACCACAGTCTATGCACTTACGAGATAGTTGCAGACACCATCTATAGAGACGAATCAGCGAGTTTGCAACAAAGTCAATGTATATATACGACGCACCGGTGTCACCAGCGAAGACCAGCAGGCGCATGCCATCTTTCACCAGAGGCGGCAGCAACGCTGCACTGTTGCGCATGGCCTGACCTTGAGCGTAGAATGCACGGTTCGTCGTCATGTTGCAGTGAACGAACGGCACGGGAGCGCTGTCGACACCCAGTTCGCGCTTCACGCGAGGGTTGTTCATCCACTCCATGATCCAGTTCATTTCAACATAGCATAAACCGTCTTTATCCCTGCAGTCCTGACGCAGATCGTATGGATTGAGTCCAGTCACTAAAGGCGTCGCCGTTGGTTATCTTGTTCTGAAGCCGTCTAAAGTGTTGATTACTCACATGCCATCGGTGCTAGAACCCGGACCCAGCAGTACTCAGTGGCGGGGTTGCACGTCGCTTTGGACGGGAACCGGTAGCACGCCTCGATCATTTTGGTGCAGATCGGGGTCTCGATCCTCAGTCCCTTGCACTGAGCGCTGTCGTGCTCGAAGGGCGGATAGGGGGCCACCTCGCACATGTACTCCGGAATCGAGCCAAACTGGGTGAGCGGCTCCGTCAAGCCGTTCGCGAGAATGAGGGACGCGAAGTTGATGTGTTTTTGCCCGGGGAAAGGCGCGTAGATCCTCTGCTTGTTCATCTTGTACACGTAGCTCGCGATATTGGGCCCGTAATGGCCGCCCCAGCTCTCAGCTGCGAGATGGAGGGGCTTCTCGGCGTACTCGGGGAATCGCGAGACGAAGAGCTGGAGGAACGCATAGACGTCGACCGCGAGGTCAGCGAGGGTGTCGACTCTGGACCCGTCCGAGGCGTAGGAGAACCCGGTTCCGACGGGTTGGTCGAGGAAGACCATGTTTGCGACATTGTTCCACGAATGTGGGTTCGGGACGGTCGTGTTCGGGTCGACTATTGTGCATGGGCCGTTCTCGAAGAGCATGCCCGTAGTCGAGCTGCATCCGGGGCCGCCGTTCAGCCACATCATGAGGGGAGCAGACTCCAGGTCTGTTCGCGCTTCGAAGAACCTGCGGCGCAGTCGGTTGAACATCCTGCGAACGATCAAAAGGCGCATTGTCCACACACCAGAAGAACAAATGACGTGTATCCGATATGTCAAGATAGCCCGAGTACTGCTTCACTGTGGGATCGCACAGGGTGGGACGAGCAACGCGCAAGCGATACTCCGAAAACGCAGGGTGAGCGAACTGCTCGTCTAGCGGAGACAAATATCAGTGCTAAGGAGTATGTCGAGGCAGCCCAGTAGACCCACATATCGAGCCATCAGAGTTGGCCACAGTCGTCGCAGAGAACTCGTCCCAAGCAGCTTCAGAGTTGAGGGATGTTGGGAGGGCATCGGAAGGGGACAAGATGATCTGTTCCGCGCCGATGTCTAGAGCGTTTCCGCTCACTTGAGTGGTTAGGCTGAGGAAGGACGCCACAAGGGCTAGGACAAGAGAAAGCCACCGCATCTTTCGCCTTACGGTGATGCTGGTGGAGGTACTGTTCCAAGCACAAGAAGACGCCAACGGACCCAAGTTAAAGGATGGGTTCGCGATGGGAGTCTCACGGTACTAGTACGTCGGAGTTCACATATCATCCTTTCACGAGCTGCGCGGCGAGCAGCGAAGAGAATCGATGCGACCACGTATGCCCGACGTGACCATGGGATGTGTCATCGTTTGGTGAGATTCTGCTGCGACCAGGGAAGAGCTGTTATGTTCAGCCATTGCATCCGGGTAGAATCTAGCGGACTTGACTCACTTCGAATGCATTGGTCCGCGACGGTTTGACCACGGTTCGCCGTTGAATTTCCAACTGAGCCTGGACGGAAGATAGCTAGCAGCACCGACCTGATGCTGTCTCATGCGTTCCTTGCGCAACATCCCGCCTGTGGCAGTACCTAGTATCATAATATGGTTTAGCATCGCGTCATCTCCCACTACTTACCGCAACCCTCGTCAAACACTTGTACACTCACCGCTACTCGCCACCATAGTTCCTGTGGCGACATTCGACGGATCGCACAGGGTTCTATCCCAAACGAGCATGTGAGAGGAGGAACGCAACAAAGCTACAGAGCAAAGCACTAGCAGATACAACATAGTATTCATTAAAAAGTTGTCTCACCAGTCTTCCCAACCCGCATCAAGTCCCTCTGTGACACGCCACAGCTTCTCGCCCAACCAAGTCTTCAACCTCTCCTCGTCTCGCTGTTCTGCCCCTTCGTCGAGGATCGACATGTCCCCTTTCTCCCAGAGCGACACGACCGACCACCCAACTACCAACATCCCAGGTGGCCTCTGCTCCCCAACACTCTCAAGAGCCGCTGTGATGTCGCGCAATGTCGAGCAAATGACGCGCTGGTCCGGCATCGACGCACGCTCAATGAGCGCGATAGGCGTACACGATGGGTATGCAGGGCCGTTCCGCCGGCTCGCACACTCCCCCTCAGCAGCTTGCAATGTCTCGAGCACTTCCGGGAGCCTGGCCACCCCCATGAGGATGACGAGCGTGCGCGACCGCTCGTATCCCGGGAGCTGCACCTTCTTGCCCTGGCGGCCGACCCCTGTGCAGACGGTGAATGACTCGGCAGCGCCTCGTTGGGTGACGGGGATGCCGGCAAATGTGGGACCGGCCAGCACGGAGCTCACACCTGGGACAACGACCGGCTCGAAGCCGTGTGCACGGAAGTAGAGGACTTCCTCCCCCGCACGGCCATACACAGTTGGATCACCCTGCTTGAGCTACAAGACAAGTTAACATCGGATATTCCTGACCGCAAGCTTGGGTACTCACGCGGACGACTGTCAAGCCGCGCTTCGCAGCCTCGATAGCAGCTTCCATAAGCTCGTTTTGCGCCCCATCCGCGTTTCCAGGGAACTTCCGAGCGATACGCACTTCCACTCCAGATGGTATCAGAGCAAGAACGGCCGCGGGTACTAATTTGTCCGACAGCACCAGCTGAGCATGCTTCGTAAGGGCAACGTGTGTTGCCACAGTGAGCAGGGAGGGATGTCCGGGACCTGAACCAACCAGGAAGATCCTGCCTTGTCTTGGCGGAGAGAGCGGGAGGTCATGTATGGGCGTAGTGAGACTCGCTTGCGAGGAAGATGTTCCAGGGGAGGAAGGAGTAGGAGAGGGGAGGCCGTCGCGCCCATCCAGTACCGCAGCCATATCCTCGTCCGTCATCTGCGCGAGCTTCCGTATTGGCCAGTACTCGCTGACCTGCGCGACCCACCGCAATCTCCTACGCGCGCGCTCTCTTGCACTCTCCTCTGCTTGCCGCTGGGGAACGGGCACATTCGGTGTGACCGGCGCGCCGTCCTCGTTCAGCTCCTGTTCTTCTTCAGCAGCGTCTAATCGCTCGTCCGAGGCCTTCGCCAACGCCCGCAACTTCCCCACCTTGGCCACTGCACGGCCGGTCTCCCTGGGGAGGCTCGCAACGATGTCCCGTCGAATGCGTCCGGCGAGCCGGCATCCTTGTCCGTTGGTCGTGACACCAACCTGCAGCGGACCCGCTTTTCCCGTCTCCGGATCAACGAATCGTTGTGTGGACATGAAGGTGAAGTCGCAGAGGTCGGGCATGTCCGCGACGTTCACAGGGATGGTTCGATGACGGAAGAGGTTTCGAATGTACTGTGCGGAGTCATAGCTGCGTCGGTACCCACTCGCGGAGGCGACCGTGTCTGTGATGAAGAGGAGGTGCGGTCGTTGCGGTTGGCCGTAGACGAAGGCATCGAGGGCTTTCGCGTCGCGCCAATAGTCCTCGGCGCGAGCGGTGGATGTAGGAAGTTCGTCGAGGTCAAGGAGTGTGAGCTGACCCTGCTTCGCTCGCCATCGCAGCTCCTCGCACGCTGCGTCCGCGCCTCCCTTCGCCAACACGATAACTTGTGCCTCGGCCTCCAAAGCCGCGAAAGCGCGAGAGGCCGCAAGGGTGTTTCCACCGATGATGATGATGAGCTTCTGTACCGGTCTGAACGCCAGGAGAAGAGAGGCTCCTCCTACGGGTGTCGGGAACGCCTCCATGACGAGCAAGCCACCAGGAGTTCAGGAGGAAGTGAAAGATTGAGGTTGAGAAGCATTGTGAGAGACTTGGTGAAAATAGTGGTCGGCGTCCGTGAATGCGCGACGATGAGCAATACCTAACCTACAGGTGTGACGCCACCCGCGTGTGACCGAGAAAATATGTACGAGCGGACGTGACGCTGCGAGACTCAAAGGGCTCGCTCACCAGCATGAAGTTGATGTCGGCAGAAGGCAAGGGGAGGAGGTGTCCTGATGATACAATAGGATGTCTAGGAAAATACAGACCAAGATACTCATGACGCCTTTGCTCGCGCTTTCGCCTCCTCCCTCTCCTGCGCCCTCTTCTTCGCCTCCTCGAGCTTCGCTGCAGCCTTCGCCTTCCTCTGCCGCTTTCGCCGACCAGCACCGCGTTTCGGTCCTTCCACAGCAATATCCTCCTGTAGCCTGCGTTTCTTCCGCGCGGCGTCCTCTGCGCGCTGCTTTTCGCGCTTCTTGTCGCGTTTTCGCAAGGTTCCCATAGATGACTTCAGGATGGTACCGTACGCGGCATGAAACTTCTCCAGGTCTGCTGGCTGGACCTGACAAAAGGAGCGAGATGGATCGGGGAATGAAAGGGACATAGGCCGTGAGTACTCACGAGGGTCGAGAACATTGCCTCTTTCCCGTCGGTGACCCGAACGAGACATGGGTATTCTTTGTCTGCGTCATCTTCCGAGGACATATGGGCATCTCGCCCTCATGCAAGACTGTAAACAAGCAGACAATGAGGGGGCCACTTCGCACAGCAACTGGATGCACGCACGTCGTTTATGTGTGAGCCATATTGACCCGGATTTTGAGCTCGACTCGAATAGCGTCGAGACTTGTTTCAGGAACTGTCCACCATAGTCAGCACCGAATCCATCAACGAAAACTAGCACGTACAGTCTCGTTATCGACCAGCTGCATCGAAGCTGGTGGGCAAGCCCAAGTTCACAAGCGCCGTATCTCGAGCCGGATCATCGTGCCCTCTATGGGCGCTACACGAGCCTGCCTGGTTCCATACCTCACCCTGTCCCCGGCCGGTGTCCTCTGGTCTGCCACCTATGCCTGTTGTCTCAGCACCTCCGATCGCGCCTATTGAGCCCGACCTGTTTGACGATGACGATGAAGGCTGGCAAGACATGCCGGTCGTCCGCGACGATGACGGCTTCGACCTCGGATTGGACGAGGAGGACCAGAAGAAGTACCACTATGTCGCACCAACGAAGAAGGACGACGCTGTATCTGGAGGGGCAGGGAATGCAACAGGAGCGCTTTTGGATGTTGACTACAAGGGGAACGAATGGCGAACGAAGGCGGACCAGAACGAGAGCGAGTACACCCGGCTCCGGATGAAAGAGGAGGACGAGTCGGACGAGGTTCACCTACGCACGCGCTACCTCTTCGACGAGGACAAGGCGATGACTCCTCTGAGCCAGATGCAGCAGACGAAGGACATGCTGACCGAGGCGCAGCGCATAGCGTACGTCGGGCTGTGTCACCTCACGAGCAAGGAGATGGTCGACCAGCTGAAGAAGGTCAACAAGAGGAGCTCAAGAAAGCGATACAGAATATGGAGCTTTGGGCGTTGAAGATTATGGGCAGGTTATACTACCACATGGAGCTCGCAACTGAAGGTGAAGTGTCCTCGACCGTCCCCGCTTCCCCAAGGTGGGCCTCACACTGAACAAGCCCGTTAGAGCAGAAGATGATCGAGAGCCTCGGACAGCACGGGATCGAGGCCAAAGACCTTGTGCCACCTCTCATGACTACCCACACCGTCGCCAATCCCGAATACGACCCTGCAGAAGCTCTCCGACAGGCACAGATCCGTGAAGCGGAAGCCGCGAAAGACTCTGCAGACATCTCGGATACCAGTGACACTACGCCTCCATCTACGCCTCCTCCTGCATACACCTCTGCTGCCCCTCCCGTTCCTCCGAAGCCTCAGCAGACGACCGCCAAGGTTTTTGAGGATACCGCCGCTCCGGCTATGCCTGGCGTCAGCACACAGCTGTCTGCCGCCGACAAGGACGTGACGCTGGATATCCGGTGGACAGTCCTTTGCGACCTGTTTCTTATTCTCATCGCCGACAGTGTGTACGACGCGCGGTCACGAGTGCTCCTCGAGAATGTGGCGCTGAAGCTAGGCTTAGGCTGGCTTGACGTCGTGAAGTTCGAGAGTCGGGTCACTGAGGCGCTTGAGATTCAGGAAGGTATCGAGAAGCTGGAGCAGCAGGACTCGATACAGGAGGCAGAGAAGAGCAACAAGAAGCGGAGGTACATGATGCTGGGACTCGCGACCCTAGGTAGGCATGTCGGAGGATGCATGCTGCGTCGGCTAATACAACACCACTCGTACAGGTGGAGGTCTTGTTATTGGTCTCTCAGCCGGTCTCCTTGCTCCTGTAATCGGAGCGGGTCTTGGTGCCGCATTTACCACCATCGGAATCGGTGGGACAACGGGATTCCTCGCGGGCACGGGTGGCGCCGCCGTTATTACTACGGGAGGTGTCCTTACCGGCTCCGGCATCGCTGCGCGTGGTATGGCACGAAGGACACAGTTCGTACGTACATTCGACATCCTCCCGCTGCATAACCACAAACGAGTCAATGCATCCTCACCGTCTCTGGGTGCGCTTCTACGTTTGTCCACCTATCTTCGATACGCTAACGGCGTGGCAGGTTCATGACTGGTCCTCACGACGACGTTCGCCTCCCGTTCAGTGTCCTCGATCCTGTTGTCGGCGATGTCTTCAGCGTGCTCTGGGAGCCAGATATGATCGCGAAACGGGAAGCGCCCTCAAGATTCTGACGTCCGAGGTCCTCTCCCAGATCGCCCAAACTGCGCTGCAGGCGACCGTCATGACGGCCCTCATGAGTGCACTACAATGGCCATTAGTTGGTGTCATATCTCGTGATCTTCCACACGCACGAAACTGATCTCCTCACTCCATGCAGTCTTGACTAAGCTCGGCTACCTGATCGACAACCCTTGGTCCAACGCACTCGATCGGGCTAAGGCAGCAGGCAGCGTTCTGGCGGACGTTCTGCTGCAGCGGCACCTGGGAGTGCGCCCCATCACCCTCATCGGGTTTTCCTTGGGCGCCAGGGTGATATTCTACGCGCTGCTCGAGCTCGCGAAGAAAGGCGCCTACGGTATGTCCAGGACGTCTTCCTGCTCGGGACGACCGTAACCGCCCCGCTGACGACTTGGCTGCAAGTGCGTTCCGTCGTGTCCGGCCGATTTGTCAACGGCTATGCACGGAACGACTGGGTATTGAACTACTTGTTCCGCGCCACGAGTGGCGGGCTGAACACCGTCGCGGGGCTGCGACCCGTGGAGAACGTTCCGGGGCTCGAAAACGTCGACGTAACGGACAAGATCTCAGGCCACATGAGCTACCGGACGTTCATGCCGCTCATCTTGGATCAGCTTGGTTTCCCTGTTTCTGCGGACTACTTCGACGAACCAGAGGTACGCATCTGTACTTGTACAGCCCCTGCCACGATGTCGCTGAAGTCAGCTGCAATGTGCTACAGGAGCCCGATTTCGAAGGAGATCGGGTCGTCATCAGGGAGGGCGAAGAGAAGGAGAAGAAAGGCTGGTTCAGGAGGACGAAGAAGACCTCGACCACTTCCCAGTCGATCTCGCGGCCGCCCTCGGCGGCATCGTTCGGGATCGCCAAGAAGAGGACGTCCGAGTCGAGCGCTACGGACGAAGACGACCTCCCTCCGCGAGAAGGCGCCTCTACGCCTACACCATCCAAGCCCGCCGCCGTTCAAACGCCCCCCAAGTCCCCGACCGCTGCTGATGACGGTGACCTTGGCTCCTCGGAGCTGCCTGCCCACGCCGGCTTCGATTTCACAGCGATCAAGGAGGTCTTAGGCAAATCGGACCTGAAACCGGAGCCTCAGATTCCTCAGCATCCCGCTTCCCACCGCCGCCGATACCACCACCCACGTTTACGCACAGAGTCTGCTCCCCGCCTGTGCCAGAACCTTCCTCCCCGCAACTCCCAAGATACGCCCTTCGCTTGATCTTCCACCGATTCCCCGCGATGAGGAGCCTGTCGCGGGACCAAGCACGAGTCCTCGAGCTGACCTTTCTTCGACGCTATCGAGATCGCTCTCGCTCAATAACATGCGTGAGGAGAAGCCGATATGACATCATTCGGTCCTCCGTCCTCGCTAGCTGCTTCGCGGCAGCCCGTGTTGTCATTCGGTGGCAGTGATGCTCTGTATGGCCGTCACAGGAACCTGATCTCACATCGACATACGGGGCCTTTGGCGCTGGCTACCCGCTATCGACGAATATCAGCGCGATAGGTTCGACGGCGTGCTGTCAAATCCATTCGCGTCTGCAGGTGCGCCCGGGCTGTCGTTCGGCGGGGCGGACGGGTCCATATCGTTCCCTACGACAACGTCGCCATCGGCCATCCAACCCTCCCGAAGTCCTTGGGACATAGGCAAGCCGTACGGCAGCGGTAAGAAGGCTTCTTCGAGCACTCTTGACCTGAACCCCTGGCAGAGTTGAGGCGGCGCTGTCCCGCTGACCGTCTCCTGCTCCATGTCTCTATCCTCGTTACCGCACGCTCACTTCATCCGCTTGTCTTCGCTTACCCATATTCTTCTACCCCACTCGATCTGCGCATTTACATGTACTCATGGCCACCCCGATGATGCTGGGTGGGACCCGCATCATGCACGTTGGCTCTCTCCTGCGTTTGGCGACATAGCATCGATTAGACTAGTAATCAGGCATGTACAGTTTTCTGACAGGACGGTCGTACTTGGACATACTGGCCCCCCGGGCGGAAGCACTGATCACGATAACAGATGCCATGCTGGGTGCCGCAGTGTCAGGTGAGTCGAGTGAGAGGGCTACTTAACGCGACATAGAGGCCGGTCTGGGCTCTGCTTGTCCTGCCTGCAGGTTACTAACCTCCCCGGACGGCATGCAAACAGGCTTTTGGCATGCCTATCCACCTCTTGAGCTGCTTCTCCACCCTCCTCGACTTGTTCCTGCGGTGAGAGGGGGAAGGTGGCAATCATTGGTGCAAAGCAGTGCAGCGCCTCGTGTCGGCTGCAAGTGGCTCTCGTGCCGGAAACACCCTGGCTCCATCCGATTCCGAAAGCTTGTCTCTCTTCTCATCCGCCGTACTTGCAAGATCGTTCTCGTAAGGCTCGCACGTAGCCTCGATGGGCGCAGATATCTTCGGGTAAATGTACCGAGCCTTTCGCAGTTAGCGCAACATGGAACGGCCGCCGGAGCACACTGGCAGACGGCAGAATGCCCCAGATCTCTGAATCGCATCTGCAGGACTTGTGCGCGGGTGGAGCGTGCGGCAACAGATGTGGTTGGACGCTCATGATTTCACGGTCCCACTGCCTGCAAACTTCCGCACTATAAGATCATGCCGCCATGCGCAACCATGCCTCCGACAGCGCAGTACAAGACAGCAGCAGCCCTCGCTTCTCCTCTTCCTCGCCGCCCACTACGGTGCTCTCCGCACATTGTGTGGAAGCACACAGTACCTTGAGCTATCGTCCTCTTCCCTCTCTGACCAACCTCTCGATCAGACTCCGAGCCGGGCCTTAGCCCAAACCTACGAACCTACCACCCCCTGCGCCGCCAGACATAGCCACCATGTCACACACCGTCTCGCGCCGCCCCCACCCGATCCTGAAGCGGGATTCGTCGCCGTTCAAGGATGTACTCCCGTTCACCTCTTGTGGGTCCACCATGTTCTCCCCGCACGTCCACTTCCCTCCCACCCCGCGTATGATCGCCGCAACGTATCCCGCGCACTCCCCCACGACGTACGACCGCAAACCGATCGTCGTGTCCCCGAACGTCGTGCAGCTCCCGCAGCGCGGCTCGCGCACGCTGTCCACGCCGGGCCCATCCGCCGACTTCGACAGCGAGTCCCGCGGACGGAGTCGGAGCCGTACGCGCGGCAGGCCCTCAGACCGCGCGGTTAAGGGCAGCTACTTCCACCCCGCGCGTACGAGGCGTGCAATCCGGAGCCTCTGAGCGCCGCCTCGTCCTCCTTCGACCTGCCGTCCCTCGTCCAGGACCTCTCGCCCTCGGACGAGTCCGATGACATCGTCACGCCCCCTGGCGGAAACATCGGTTCCCCCGGGAAGCATGTGTCCCTCGGGCACGCCATCTCCCTCCACCTCCCCGATACCCAGAAGGTGCGACATTCGCCCCTCGCGGAGCCCGAGCACGCGGGTTCGCCGTCGTTCAGGTCCGTCCACTCGCCCCCGCCTCGTCCGCGTCCGCACGGGAAGGCTCGCCCCAACCTCGCGCGGAATGAGCGTCAATTGTGCGGGAAGCCCTCGTTTTCTCCCGATCTCGACGAGGGCTGTTTGGGTGGCTTTAGCCCCTCTGGAGGGCGTGTGCGCGTGCATGCGCTACACGCGACCCTCCTCCACACCATCGGACTCCCATCACGCTATACCAGCACGCTCTCATACCACGGCTTTCCGATGATATCCATAATATAGGAGGGTCGGTGACATGGTCCTGTAGCATATCCTTGGGCGCAAGAGCGAGGTACTTACTTGGATTGCAGAGGACGCCGGTCGTCCCTGTGCGTGTCGTGTATCCGTATACGATCGTTTCGAAATCCTACTGGGTGTCGATTTCTGCGGTCAATGGACAGTTGCGTTGTAGCTGAACCATTTCGTTTGAGGTTTGCACTAGAGATATAGAAGTCCCAGAAGGGTACTGAACTGCCTGTAACGTTTTATCCGAACACGCAAGCACTCAGGATGCCGACTATGAGACGAGTACCATTGGGACTCTTAGTACCGTAGAGTACAATACTATGCAATGATGTAATGGCCGCCTTCCCGTAGCCTCTCTCTCCTTAGGGTCCACCGTGCAAATACGTACGACGTCGTACGTGATGTACATGCGGACCGACGCACGTATTCGGGACTTCTCCGAGCCCACTTACCTGACGTCATCGCGCAGGACGAGCATCGCCGCTATCGCCAGTACGTGGTTAGCGTGCGAGGGATGACCTCATGCCTGCATGACGGAAGGAGAAAACCGAGGGTTGTGATGAGTAGCGATGATGACGCAATGCTACATCAAGAATCTCGAGATGCCTGAACCACAACTCCGGAATACGGCGCGAGGAAGATGCCAAGTACAGTATGTACTCGTTGTTTGGAAGATCGATAATAACTTCACGCGTGTCAAAGAAACGAGGGGAGAAGACCGGACGATTGTTGTGTTGCGCTCGAGCAACATCCTTGCCGGAATCAACCGCTAGATATGTCTCTGCTGCGGTTTGCGTACTATGACAGACTCGACTTGATATCAAACTACCCGGATGGCCATTAGGTCTCTCGCCTACTACCGGTCTTCGTGAAAGCCTTCCATGCTGTAACGGCGGACCGGGGAGCGTCAGGATTGACGAACGCGGACATGTTGTTGTAGCTGTGGGTTGCTGACTTCTCGGCCCGAGCGAACATCCTCTCCTCCATAGCAGCAATCGCCGTCTCTGCCTCCTCCACCAGTAGACCCTTCGACACGGAGTCCGCCAGCGCCAGACCGAGCTCGAACCCGTCGAGCATAGCAAGGTTCGCCCCTGCACCCGCGGCGGGACTCATCAGATGCGCCGCATCCCCAATGAGTGTGATCCCAGCCTTGTGAACCACCGATGGCCGACAGGGAGGCGGTAGATTGGGCGCGGACATATCGCAGCGTCGGCGCAGTGCCTGATGAACTTGTGCATCCACGGCGCCCAGTCGCTGAAGTGCTCGAGGAGCGCCTTCTTCCCCTCGTGAGGCTCCCGAGGGAGTACGGGTTCGAGCTGCGAATCCAGGCGAAGGCGCGGATTCGACCGTTCCCGTTCGCTGGAAGGCCAACCACTTGTTGTTCTCCGCGAGGAAGCAGCTTCCTAGACCGACGATCGCCTCGCAGACATCCGCCATGCTGGGAGAGGCGGCGAGTTC
>JABYQS010000499.1:0-20305 GCA_022592435.1 Cerioporus squamosus
CTAGACGCATATACCCGCCAACAATATCGCATCACACCTGCTCATCATTCGATCATCCGCAATATGAACATTCTGTCCGAATGTCGCGACACCCGTGATAAAGTCAGGGAAGATCGTCGACTCCTATGTCAAGCTCTTCCCCCGCCGGATGATCGCACATACGATTCTTCACATCCAGGTTCACCTGGCGAACTTGACTCTGACTCTGACATTGACTTCGACTCTCATCAAGCCGCAGGGAATGACCCAGACGTCTCCCTTCCCAAGAAGCAGACTCTTTTAGACGTCATTGACGGTTTTATATCTGTCCCTGCCAGGTATGCACTGGATAGATGCTTTCTTCGACCTCCTTCTGTGACAGCTAGCAACTCCTTCGGCTCAGCATCCATACTGACTTCATCGCAGATCTCTGTCTTGAATCACGAACAATCGTACATGCGCACGCTCAAACGAAAGCGTCGACCTGACCCTGTCCCTTTAACCATTCCTTCCATTCCGCCTCGTCCACTCCACACTTTTCAGCATCCCGCTGTTCTTGCAACCGCGTCCCTACGTCAATCTGACAACGCCCCACCCCCCAGCGAACCTTCGCAGCTTGCACGCTCTCAACTTGTCGTCGGGTGCGATTTCCACGGCGTCATCAATCAGGTGATTATCGAATACCATCTACATGATAACCCCGAACAGCGCCGCGCCTTCGAAATTGTTGCTAATCATGTCTGCTTCGGTGGGCCCCAGTTACTGCTCTATGTAGGCGGCGTCGGTGGTACCGGGAAGTCCTACGTTATCAACGCTATTCTGCGCTTATTTACCCTTATAGGCCGTCGCAACCAGATCCTGGTTTCTGCGCCCACGGGAGCCGCTGCTATCCTCATAGGCGGATTCACAATCCATTCTCTGCTCTTGCTCCCTCGTCATGAACATGAGAAACTGAACTTGCAACTGCTCACTCTCATATGGGACAACGTATTCTATCTGATAATAGACGAAGTATCCATGATCAGTGCAAATTTGCTCACTGACATATGTTCTCGCTTGCAGCATGCCAAAGGGGCCTTCCCTGGTGCAGAAGACATACCTTTCGGTGGCGTGAACATTATCTTTCTTGGCGACTTCGGTCAACTACGTCCCGTGAACGGCGCTCCGTTATACAGTCACACATATAGTGGGAAGCCTACCGCACAGCAAGCACAACGCAAAGCCGCTATTAGAGCCTTCCAGGGCGTCTACCTGTGGAAAGAGATCGTCCGCGACGTTGTCCTCCTGCGCAAAAACCATCGCCAGACAAACGACCCCGCATATTCCGCCTTGCTCGCTCGTATCCGAGAAGGCCATAGCGGCAACGCCCGCTTGGCTAGATCCGCGTATGACTTTCACACTCTCCAAAGTCGCCTTGTGCAGAATTTCGATGCGACGACATGTGCTCGCTTCGCAGACGCTCCTGTCATAGTTGGTCGCAAGACACTACGAGATGCCCTTAACTATCGACTCCTTCAGCACCACGCAGATAGCCTCGGAGCAGAAGTTCACACCTATTACTCAGTCGACAAAGTAGACGGGCAGGTTCCATCTGAACAGGATCGCGAGAAGGTCTGGGACTTATCGTCCTCCTGCACTCATGATAGCCTGGGACGCTTACCGCTTTTTCCAGGTATGCGCGTCATGATTCAGGAGAATATAGCTTTCGCCCACAACGTAGTTAACGGTGCCGTTGGGACCGTACGCGACATTAGATACGAAGAATACCTCGGTCGGCGAATAATCTCAGTCGTGTACGTCGAAATTCCCGGCGCAGGCCGCCTTGTCGGGCAAACACACGATGACATTATTCCCGTCTTTCCTGTACCTCATCACTTCACATGGACCAAGCGCGCAAAGACCAAGACCACCCCCGCAGACACCGCCGCTGTGTCCCGCCTTCAACCTCCAATTCTCCCGGCTTACGTCTACACCGACTACAAATCCCAAGGTCGATCTCTAGATACTGCGATAGTTGACCTCGACAGCGCGTTCAGCATTCAGGGTGCCTATGTCATGCTTTCCCGCGTCCGCAGTTTGGATGGCCTCGCGATCCTCCGCCCCTTCAGAGCCTTGAAGATTGAGAACAGGCTACAGCAAGATATTCGCGCGGAATTGAATGACCTCGAACTCCGTGCTCAGAGAACCGCTGCCCGCTATCAGTACTCTTGATCTGACATTCCCGCCACTTGTATTGTATGCTCTCCCTCGTCCCAATACTATTTATGCAACCACCGCTGAGTGCATTTGTTCCCCACAATCATACCGCAACTAGACCTGTCTCGTTATAATTAGCCACTGCCAGTAATTGCGCCCCGAAATAGAAGCTATGTTAAGCGCTTTGGCTGACAAACAAAGCCAGAGTGCTTGATACAGGCTGACTTGGTCCGTGCACACCCGTGAGAACGTGGAGCCGTCAACAGTCGCCACACATCCCTGTAAGGCTCTTCTATCATCTGCCCACCGACTCTTTCTCCCAACTTTGCCATCTCTGACTTTCTAGACATCAACGACAATCCACACGCTCATATCGCCGTCTCGAGTAGCCTGACGAGGCACATCCTTTCGTTTCCAGCTGTACTCTCCCGGTCAGGCAAGTCAACTCGCAACGGTATCCTCTCTCCATTGTTCTCAGTTCTATGTACTGACATCCGTCCACGACAGTCTTTCTGTACATAGACCGTCACATTAATGGCATCCGCACAAGTGTGGCGCATTCCACCAGATGCGTAACCCCCTCTCCCCCTTATCCATCACAACGTGATCATGTGTACGCCCCGTTCCACCATGAATGCAACAAGATCCTCTCCTACTTCGCGATTCTATCTGGCTGACCGACCTGCGACAAGCCAATGCTACCTGTGATGACTCGGTCAGTATCATATTGTCCTATCTAGCTGCTATCCTCCCAGCGACGTGACAACATTCCCTGTGAATTCGTGGCGACTCGGCGCCAGTCGCAGACAATAGCTGCTTACCTACTTCGAAGTACATCTATCTCTGTCTCTATGTTCCTGTACTGACTTGTTCACTGCTGACGTGCGTAAAAGTTACTTCAAAGAAATAACTTTCACCTGAGGTTATCGGATCTGAGCAAGATCAGATGATGCCTCAGTTGTTCGGTGTAGTGATAATGCTCAACCTGTCAAGGTAGAATGAGTCGAGATGGAATATTCCAGGTTGGGTTCCCAGATGGAACTTTCAATTGGATCTGTCAAAGAATCTGGACGTATGTTTGATGATGTTCCGATATCGGATCGGACTTGACTTCACTTGGAGGATCGCTCGAGGATGCCTCAGTTCATAGACGTGTGTGTGTGCATATAACTCTTAGACGACGATAGACTTGACTTCAGATTACTACTGTCAGAGTAGCAGAGACTAGGCTTGCTTGGAGGCACTCAGCAAGAGAGTGGAAGGGGAAAACTTGCCCTCCATCCCTTGAGGGGTGGGGGTTTATATACTGTCTCTATGGGAAAATTACAAATATTACCAAACAGTTCTCTAGGTCATTGTTCTTGGTAAGACAATAAGAGAAGGACAATAGAAAAGTAATAATGAGGGTAGAAGGCACAACAGTCATCAGGATAATAGCATGGGAGGATTGAGGTAGGACAATCATAATCTAAGAATAATACCATAGGGAAGTAAAAAGTCCTGGGAATGTTCAAGGACAATGGAGATGATGAACAATACTTCTATCTCAAGTGTGAGATAACATGAGAGGGACAAAAGGTTGGACAACAATAAGAGGAGAGTAGTATAATGAGCACAATAAGCTTGGAGCATAATGGTGTATAGTACAATAGAAAAGGGGAATTAAACAAGATAAAATCATGTGGCTTACCTATAGAAGTTATCTGAGTCCAATTTCATATAGGGATATCAAGAAGATATGGGTTCATCGTTCACCAAGTCAAAAAGTACATATGCCCATTTCAATGTCCAGTTAGAGTCTGCTATGCGTCCAGGCCTAGTCATCCAAGAGGCTTCCAATGATCATATCCTCCTCGTCCTCGATGAGGTACCCATTGACGTCGTAACGGGGTCCTGCGACAGTGGGCTCGATCGCATTAGTTGCGAAGACTAGATCGGAGAGGTTGTCAGCCACACTGTCCTCATCGTCGGCATAGACAACGCCGCCGTAGATAACGTCGCCATTCCATCGCAACTCGATGACTTCTAACTCGGATATTCCAGATCCAAGCGTGTCCTCTGACTCGCTGAGGGGGATGTCGCAAAGGGTGGCGCTCGTACCTTCGGACACCGTGCCAAGTGCTGTCTCCGCACGTGCAGGTTCATCGTCCCACTCGAGCGTATCCGTGAGTCCTGCGCCCAGGACCATCTCGGCGATGTCCTCAGAAGCGAGGTGGCTCTCGACCGTGGAGTGCAGCTCGTGGTCCGACACGATGTGCTCGTGGTCCGACACGATGTGCTCGTGGTCCGACACGATGTCGGGAGACCTTGAAGGCGTATAGGGTGTGGGTGACTCGGTCAGACGGATGAGACCGATGTCGTCCTCCCTGTCCCGAGGGACACTAGGCGGGGCTTCAAACCGCCGCAGAAGAACTGGGTCTGGTCCCCTGGTGACGTAGTTGCGGAGCCGGGGTTGCTGGTAGGTCTCGGAACTATGGACCAGGCTACGTGCGAGGAATCAGTCACATTCCGTGCATGTCACCCGCCCCACAGTTTAGAATGCAACGTCCTCGTTGCGTCAAGGAATGGATGACTCACTTGTATTGATCATATACCAGTCGACGAAGCGCAGATACCGGCATGATTGACGACGCCATGCGCAGGAACCAGAGGTTGGTGCATGAAAGGGGAACGTGGAACACGCTCGGCAGAAGGAGAAGTCCTCCATGCTCGTTCACGAAGTCGGCACTTGCTGTGCGCCAGCCTTGGAACCGGGCACAGACACGATCTTCCTGGATGACAATGTCGACTATGTCCATGAAGATGGTGAGGCCGGTGAAGTCCACCTGTAGCCGAGGGTCCTCGACATAGACGATGGAGTATGGCCGGATCTTGGTCTCGGTCCACGGCTGCTGGGCCTGTGGCTGGACGTACCAGACGTACGCTGGTGGCGTCACAAAGTAGGTGACAGGAGTCGTGCAGAACTGTTCACGGTTGGCGGGAGTGAGAGGTTCTAGGGCAGGGCCTGGAGGCATAGTGTCCACATCCGGTCCAAAGACAGTAGCATAAAGGATGGTCTTGGGGGAGGAGAAGAAATAGCGGTACATGGTGGACAGCGACGATGTGCTGGCAGTCGGAGGACAGTGGTGGTGTGCGGGCAACAGAAACGGTGGGAAACTCTTAGAGAGCTCCCGCATTCTTCAAGCGTCTAAGGAAGCCACTCATCCTCGGAATCCTCCGAATTTGTCATCGAGTCTAAACTTGGATCATCTTGGTCACTAGCGATCTCAAGATCTGATTCTGGGCCACTCGATATGTCAGGAAGGTTCCGTGTATTGCGTGGTCGGTAGGGAAGAAGCCGGAAACTTGCAAAGCCTTGACGCATGTGGGTCCCATCAAGCTCTTTCAAGACGTAGGTCCCTGCTTTTGTTTGTCGGTGTACTATGTATGGTCCAGAATATCGGGTGAATACTTGTCTTCTAACCCTGCATCTCGTGCTGAGTTACGGATAAGAACCAGTGTCCCTCGTTTGATGGGAATATTCCGCAATCGATGATGGAATCGTTTCTCGAACTGGGCCTTTGATGCAAGCCGTGACCGTAGAATTGCGTTACTGGCTCGCTGCAGGTCCCGTGGACGCTTATCTAGCTGGCGCATTCTGAGTGCTAGGAGCTCAGCTGGAGAGAGTCCGGCCCGATAGTTGCTGATCATGAATGTGGCTTCAGTTAGATCAAATGGCAAGATGGGGTGCATTCCATGGAGTAGATAGAATGGGCTAAAACCTGTCGAACGCCGGGTGGTTACCCGGTCTGCAAAGAATGCCAAGGGAACCTTCTCTGGCCATCTCTCTGGTTTATCTTCGCAATCCTTAAGAATGGCCTGACGGATGGTAAGTGTCCTTGTTCCACGATGCCAGAGGCATGCTTATTATAAGGGGTGATTTTGATCTGTGGAATACCATAGCGCTTTAGTAGTCTCTTCGTAGCTCCCATGAATTCTGAGCCATTGTCGGTGATTATTTCTGCGATGTGTCCATAGCGGCAGATGACCTGCTCCCATAGGAACTTGGCAATGCTTTGCGAAGTTAATCGTTTCAGTGCTCGGCCCTCCACGGCATGAGACAGATCATCTCGGGCTGCCACCAGATAACGATATCCTCTAGCTTTGGGCATAAACATGACATCCGCATAGATTTGAGTGAAAATCGTGACTGGAGTGCGTATGGTGGGTGAGACCTCGAATTTTTTTGTACTCCATATTTGGCATTGGTGGCATGAACCCACATGGTGTTTGACGTCCTGATACATTCGTGGCCAGTAGAATCGTTCCCGAAGATGATAGAAGACTCCGTATGTTCCACGATGTCCTAGATTTTCGTGTGCATATTTAAGTATTTGATATCTCCTTTCTGGCTTATCACGACCAAAAGTGGATAGCCATCGGTCCGTCGTTTGAACATTTTGTCATTTTCCACGTAAAAGCGTGATGCACGTTGTAGAAATCGTCTTTTTGCTTGTATTGAGTTGAAGGGAGGTGTCTCAAGAGTCATAAGAAAATGGCGTATTTGAACCAGTATTTCCTCCTGCGAGTTTGGACCTATTTGATATGAGGGTAGGTTCTGAATGTGGTTGGCTTCAGGGAGAATAGTAGAAAAGAATGTGGTGTCATCTAACCATTTTTCCATTTCTTCGGCCTGCACTCGTTCCTCTTCGGTAGGTGTCTCCGGGAAGAGCGTCTGGGCCTCGATGCTTATCTGCCGGTACATGGTGTAATTCGAAATCGAAGAGTAGTATTCCTTGTATCCAACGGTTCAGGGTAGCATTGGGTTGGAGGTCAGGATTATTGAGCATGTCTTTGATGTATTTGCATCTACTTCTAAAATCAATCGTTTGATGCCAATGAGATAGAGTCTCCAGTGGCGTAGAGCTCGGAAACATCCGTACAATTCAAGTTTCGGTTGACTGTATCTTGACTCTCGATCGTTGAAGGGTAGCGACCCGTAACGTGCAGGTCTGCGCTTTCCGTGTTCATCGTCTTGGGAGAGAATGAATCCGACTGCAATGACACTGGAGTCAACTGATAGGTAGACTGGTCGATCGGAGGAGTAGTCGATGGGGTGGAGAGCTGGCGCAGAGGATATGAGGGTCTTTAATTTTTGAAATGCTTCCTCTCGCCTTTCATCCCAGACAAAGTCTGTGTCTTTCCGAACAAGTTCTGTTAGGGGTCGTGCAATTTCGGAGTATCCTTTAACCCAGATCCGCACCGTCCCGCAAAGACCTAAAAAGCCACGGACCTCCTTCACATTTCGTAGCTGTGGCCAGTTCAAGACCTTGTCAATTTTCGCATCCTCAGGGGACCTTCCTGCTAGGGTGCATTTTTGTCCTACAATGATAACGTCCGGCCGGCATATTTGCAACTTTTTGGCAGAGACCGTTGCTCCTGCATGTCCAAGTCGGTGCATGATTCGGTGGACATCGACTGCGTGCTCCCATATATACCTCCTTATTCCTGGATTTTCTGGAAGAGTCTCCGGATCTCCATTCTTGTCAGGGTAATTTGTGCGGGATCCTTTAATTGGAAGATCATCAATAAAGATGTTGGCAGTATGAGGGATCTCGTGTTGGAGGATGAAAGACATGCAATTCTGAAATTCTGCAGGTGAATTTGTATAGCCCTGTGGCATGCAGGTGAGGCGTAGAAGTCCTAACGGTGTCATGAATGCAGTGAGGTCTCGACTCCGCGGATGCACGATGCGTGCGTCGTAACCTGAGTAAAGGTCAAAGACAGTGTAACATTGATATCCTGCGAATGGCTCGACAAAGTCATCCATGATGGGAGGTGATCCTGCATCCCGTATGCTGACTCGGTTGAGTGGCTGGAGATCGTGGACGAGTCGGAGGTCTCCATTTTTCTTCAGTACGCAAAAGTATCGCGACCGGTATGAAGACTGACTTGGCTCGTAGACTCCAGCGGCCATTCTGTCCTTTAGAATTTTTATAACTTTATCTTTGATTCCAGGGGCTATGGGAATATTTGGCTCTTTCCAGGCCGTATGCGGGACAACCGGCATGATGTATGGGGAGAAGTAGTCGTTCCGCAATGTGCCTCGGTCACTGTCCTGGAATGCTATTGCTTTCTCGTTCAACTGGAGTATGTGGAGGAATAGTCTCTCCTCCTCGGGCCATAGATATCCATCTTTGTTCAAGGCTAGTTTTTCTATACGTTCTGCAGTCAATTTTGCGGTCGGGACAAAGTCGGGGATGATGGGCGTGAGCTCAGGAAGGGTCGCTAAAGGGTCCTCCGGAAACTGGCGTATAACGCGGAATTCCTCTGGCATAGTACCTGCAACAGGCTTTACCTTCTTGTCCACTCGCTTGTAGGCCGTGTGCGTATGTAGGTCTGTCTGTGGCGTGTCCGCAGTCTCGATTACGGCGTAGAACAATGATAACAGTGGCTCCTCTTCAGTCTTAATCGACGCCTGCACTGCCGCTGGATGTGTCCTTAGGTTAGGAGTAGTACGAGGACATCGGTCCTCCCATCCCTCGCCAGAAAGAACGTCGACCTCGACGGGGCATGGTGCCAAGACAGGAACATGGGCGGGAGGGCGGGACAAGTCTGGTAGGGGGCTAATTGTGACATGATATATCAATGCAAGATTCAACACCGGTTGATCAATGTACAAATATAAGTATTTACGGTATGAGCATACACCTAATCTATTTACTAGCCAGTCCAATAATATACTAGGGGATGATGAAGGGATACAACAGCAGACGATAATCAAGATGTCACTATATGATACAGCAGGATGCCGAGATGACAGAGGAGTATGCAAGAACAGGCAGAGATGCACAAGATAACGGTATACGTACAAGTATGAGTAAGACCAAAATACTGAAGGTCCAACAAGATGCGGGGACAATGGGGGAGACGTCAAGCCAGCAAAACTGTAGGGGATGCTTACAACAAGAAGTTCGCGTCGCAGACGCGTGTGCCATGAGGTTACTGAACGACAAGAATCATGAATGAATGAAGGAGGAGATAGATGATGGTGACGACGTACGTTAGTCGGCCTGAAAGACCTCGAATTCCTCCCGAAAAAACTCGCATAAATCGTTGGTGGCATCCTGCATGGCGTCGAGCAGGATACACTCGACGAAGTCACGGAGTGCACCGTCGCCGAAGAGTCGCTCATACTCCCGCTGTTGAGCGGGTGTGAGGCTCGGAGGCTCGGGGGTGGTAGCGGGAGTCGACGGGGTGACAGGTCGCGGCGTCGTGTGCTCGGGCGAGAGCGGCAGTGGGAAGTCGACGATGTCGAGGGGGTGCTCGAAAGGCGAGGTGTTACGGTCGTCGTGGTCGTTGCTGACATCGTCGGGTACGTCCGAATCCACGGGAACTGTGTAGAAGGAAAGAAGGAGGGGAGGGAGGGGCTCGAAAGCAGACGTTGAAGCGAGACAGGACGCGCGTGCGTCCCAGACCTCGTCGTACGAAACGAGGGGGACGCGCGACATGTTCTCGTCGTGCTGCGGGTCGAATAGAGACTCGGGTTCGACGGGTCCGTTGTGAGGCTCACAGTGCTTGTCACGAGGCTTGTGGTGCTCGTCGTGCTCGTCGTCCCTCCGAGCACGCTTTGAGGAACGATGCTCCTCATCGTTGTGCTCGTGCCCGTGTTCGTGCCCGTTGCTCTTGTCTTGCGGCTCCTCCAGCTCGAGCTCGAGTCGACCGCGTTTGGTTGGCGAGTTGTCCTCGTGTTCGGGCTCGAGGTGACCGTGTTGGAGTCGACCCGCCTCTAAGTCGTCGTAGAGGCGGTCGAGTTCATCACGTTTATCTTCGTCGCGAGTTCCGGGGTCTTCAAGAATACGCTCGCATGCCGTTTGGAAGGCAGCGATCGGCAACGAGTGGGAGTGAGGGATGGGTACCGGAGAGATAATGTCGAGCGAGTGGTGGGATGACGTGGGAGGTTGAAGGGCATCGGTGAGAATCTTGTAGTCGAGTTGATCGAGAGCGGAGTAGCGAGGAGAGAGCGGAGGGAAGCCATGGAGACTGGGGTGATGAGCGGGGTAGAAGTTGTCGATACAATCCGCGATGGCGATGGCGGCTTCGGGGGATGTAGTGTCGTAGAAGCCCCGGTACCGCGCAACTAGCTCGCGGTACCGCTCGAGCGTCGAGGTGTCGGTGTGGTGAGCAGGCTCCTCCTCCGGTTCCGGGGTCGTCAGGAGCTGGTCTTCAGGACTATTGACAACACTTTCGTTGTTGGTATGGTCAGTATCGGGTTCGGTGTGCAACAACCATGCGACGCACCGGTTCCATTCGTCCTCCGCCTCGCTCTCGCTTCCGCTGTCTCCTCCTCCGCCGTCCATTGTGAATAGTATTGAGGCCGTCGGAAGTTGTTCGTCTTGCACGGCCGGGTCTTGGCTATCGACGCGGCACTCTTGTTCCGTGGTGTCGAGAAGTGGACGAAGAGAGGGTGGTGGAGTCGCAGTCGTCGAGTTCGTAGATGACGAGAGAGAGATGAGGTCGGGTAGGGAGGAAGGTGTTGCATCGCGTGCTGAGTCGCGTCTAGCGCTGAGCGTGGGAACTTGAAAGTCCACCGCGATAGCGTCGCCGCGGAGCTCGTTCAAGTGCGCGGTGGGGTAGAGTCGAATGTAGGCAGGGCCTTGACACGAAAAGGGCGCCGTGTTGACGTTGTTCGCAGAGTCGGACAGGGTGCCTGTAAGTACAGCCGCGGGAACGTACCAATCTTGGTACAAGTGGGCGTCATGGTACCCGTACGCGCACGGGAACGCCACTTGAGGCTCGAGCGTGACCGTGTAGCGGAGTTCGGTCGGAGTAGAGTCGTCCTGCGACATGTCGGGCTCGTGTGCGTAGAAATACGAGTGCGGAGTTGAAGCGGAGGGAGTCGGGGGTCGAGGAGGAAGTGGCTCGGGGTGTTCGGGGATAGTAAAAAAGCTGTCTGGGGCGGATGTATCGGGCTCTACCAGCATTTCGAGTTCGGGGACATCCATATAAGGGTTTTTGAACAAAAGATAGGTCCCATCTTTTCGTTCGTCAATAGAAATGTGATTGTCCCGCTGCCAGGGACGGCCTAGAAGCAAATCGAAAGGTGCATTGTCGGCCACGTATAGGTTAGCCCAAGTCCGGGCCGCACCGCAGGTTAACTCTACATTCTTTATCAAACCACTGAGTTTGCCTTCGCCATTATTTGCAGCTACCATTTCGACTTGCTGTGATTTGTCATACGGTCTTGGAATGCTCGATTTCCAGATCCTTTTGTTCACTATATTCATCATTGAGCCTGTATCCACTATGCCATCGATTGGGTTACCATCGCATTGAACTGTGATTCGAATTAGAGGACGTCTTGACCTTGTATAAATTACTGCAGCAGAGAGGAATTCTGTGTGGTTAACCTCCGGCTGTGGCTGTGCTGCGCGTTTGGTCCGAATTACGTCCTGTAAATGCTGTGATATCTCCTTTGAGGATCCAATAACCTCTCCAACTGACATTGTAAGGGGCGTATTGAGGATTCGGTCCAGAATCGTGAGGGGCTGGACGTGTTTCGCTATCTCGGATTGGACTGGAGCCCGTTTTGGAGGTTTTTCGGTGGTTGGTTTGCCTGTGCGGGGCTTGTTTGCCTGTGTATCATCCATGACAATATCCTCATCTTTGTTGGGGTCAAATGTAGGCCTTCCATGGACTTCCTTGGGAATCATCGGTGGTCCTTGGCCTTGACCTTGGCTACTGCCAGGGTTGGGTACCTTATCGGTAGCCTTGTCCTTGGCCCACGCAGGCTTCGGTGGAACCTGAACTCCATCAAACTTGGCCTTACGGTGCTCCTTGCTCTGCTTCGGTGTACGCTCCGCAGGGAAGACTAGGTTGGGGGAGTCAGAGTCGCAGTCACTGCAGTCCGTCACCTCGACAATATGCGCTGAGAGAGCAATGAAGTTCGACTGGCCTGTCAAGCGCTGAATGGCATGGACAAAGGTTTCGTCCCGCTGCCGCTGGATCATTGACCCATCCGCCAAAGTGAGCTTGTTGTTTCCATCTCGCTTGAGAACTCCTTTGGCTACCAATTCATTAATCTTTGGACAATAGTTCAAGCCGTGACCTTGCTCTCCACATCCATAACATGCAGGTCGGGTTCCTGAGTTCGGGGGAAAAAGAGAAGGGGAAGAATTCGGGTATGATATCCGAGTCGATTCTTTGGGAGCCCGGATAATGTATGCAATGTCTTTGTCAAGCTTGAAGCCCCGATAGTATAGAGCTCCATAGGCAGGATCATCGATAGACATATTTTGAAGTCTCCGGATTATATCCTCAACCTCATTGTTGTTTTTGGATGATGATACTGGTTGGGACTCCATGTCAGAAAGAGGAGGAGTGTCTGCAGGGACCTGAGAAATCTTCTTGGTCCTCTCTCTGGCCTTGGCCTTAGACTTTGAATGTCTGCTGGACTTCTTCTTATCATGGTGCTTGTGGGCCCTATGATCCAAGTCCGAATCGTAGCCATCATCCGAGTCTTCTGAGTCTGAGGTAGAGAAGGAAGTGTCCTCATCGGTCTCATCGTCTTCATCTGAATCTGAGTCTCCTGCATCAAAACGGTCTCGTCCAAACATGGTCTCTATTATTGTTACGAGCTTGTCGACTTCGAAGGGTCTGGTCATATTGTGAGTGGGATTTTCGCGCATATAGAGAGTCTCGATGCGTGGCCGGAGTGATCGGGGTATGCCTTTCCAGAATGACTTGTTGAATATATCGTCAGTAATGACATGGTGCTTCTTCAGCCATCCTGCGATCCTCTGAAACTCCCGTCGATAAGTCATGAATTTTGCAATGGAGTTGAGATCCTTGTGCCTAGCTTTTTGCAATAAGACTTGAAGGTCTTTCTCCTTGTATCGTTTCTCATACCGATCTGCATCATAAAGGCGTTTGAATTCCTTTACAAAGTCAGTAAATTTAGTAGTAGAGATGTCATAGGTCTCCATGACTGCCTTGACTGAACTGCTGCAGTATCGCAAGAGGTATTTGCATTTGTCTTCATCCTTGGAAATATTCTTGCTCTTGCATAGGCTTTCATAATCATCTAGAAATTCCTTTACCTTGAGAGGATTGCCATTGAAGGTCTTAGGGGCTGTCTTGGTCCCCTTCCTGGGCATGTCAGTAGCCATGGTGGTAGTTTGAATGTTCCTTGGTGCAAGTGGAGTTGTAGCGGAAGAGGAAAGGGCCTGAGTATGAGGGATGATCACTGATGAGGTTGTCTGGGTGGAAGTAGTAGGTGCTGAAATGGGTTGGGCTGAGGGATATAGACTAGTAGTGGGACCTGTAAATGAATTAGTAATAGACTGGGATGGTGACCTTGTAGAGGGACTTGATAAGGGAGAGGGACTGAGTATTGATGAGGATAGTAGGGAGATAGTCGGGGTGAGGGGAATGATGTTGAGGTTGATGAACTCGATGAAGGAGAGGGTCTACCTGGTCGATCCACCGGACTCGGTGTACTCGGTGACAGGTTGTGCAAGGTATGTTGGAATAGTGAATGGATGTTTCACTACTCCCTCGCGGTGGGCTCCAATTTGACGTGCGTAAAAGTTACTTCAAAGAAATAACTTTCACCTGAGGTTATCGGATCTGAGCAAGATCGGATGATGCCTCAGTGGTTCGGTGTAGTGATAATGCTCAACCTGTCAAGGTAGAATGAGTCGAGATGGAATATTCCAGGTTGGGTTCCCAGATGGAACTTTCAATTGGATCTGTCAAAGAGTCTGAACGTATATTTGATGATGTTCCGATATCGGATCGGACTTGACTTCACTTGGAGGATCGCTCGAGGATGCCTCAGTTCATAGACGTGTGTGTGTGCATATAACTCTTAGACGACGATAGACTTGACTTCAGATTACTACTGTCAGAGTAGCAGAGACTAGGCTTGCTTGGAGGCACTCAGCAAGAGAGTGGAAGGGGAAAACTTGCCCTCCATCCCTTGAGGGGTGGGGGTTTATATACTGTCTCTATGGGAAAATTACAAATATTACCAAACAGTTCTCTAGGTCATTGTTCTTGGTAAGACAATAAGAGAAGGACAATAGAAAAGTAATAATGAGGGTAGAAGGCACAACAGTCATCAGGATAATAGCATGGGAGGATTGAGGTAGGACAATCATAATCTAAGAATAATACCATAGGGAAGTAAAAAGTCCTGGGAATGTTCAAGGACAATGGAGATGATGAACAATACTTCTATCTCAAGTGTGAGATAACATGAGAGGGACAAAAGGTTGGACAACAATAAGAGGAGAGTAGTATAATGAGCACAATAAGCTTGGAGCATAATGGTGTATAGTACAATAGAAAAGGGGAATTAAACAAGATAAAATCATGTGGCTTACCTATAGAAGTTATCTGAGTCCAATTTCATATAGGGATATCAAGAAAATATGGGTTCATCGTTCACCAAGTCAAAAAGTACATATGCCCATTTCAATGTCCAGTTAGAGTCTGCTATGCGTCCAGGCCTAGTCATCCAAGAGGCTTCCAATGATCATATCCTCCTCGTCCTCGATGAGGTACCCATTGACGTCGTAACGGGGTCCTGCGACAGTGGGCTCGATCGCATTAGTTGCGAAGACTAGATCGGAGAGGTTGTCAGCCACACTGTCCTCATCGTCGGCATAGACAACGCCGCCGTAGATAACGTCGCCATTCCATCGCAACTCGATGACTTCTAACTCGGATATTCCGGATCCAAGTGTGTCCTCTGACTCGCTGAGGGGGATGTCGCAAAGGGTGGCGCTCGTACCTTCGGACACCGTGCCAAGTGCTGTCTCCGCACGTGCAGGTTCATCGTCCCACTCGAGCGTATCCGTGAGTCCTGCGCCCAGGACCATCTCGGCGATGTCCTCAGAAGCGAAGTGGCTCTCGACCGTGGAGTGCTGCTCGTGGTCCGACACGATGTGCTCGTGGTCCGACACGATGTCAGGAGACCTTGAAGGCGTATAGGGTGTGGGTGAATCGGTCAGACGGATGAGACCGATGTCGTCCTCCCTGTCCCGAGGGACACTAGGCGGGGCTTCAAACCGCCGCAGAAGAACTGGGTCTGGTCCCCTGGTGACGTAGTTGCGGAGCCGGGGTTGCTGGTAGGTCTCGGAACTATGGACCAGGCTACGTGCGAGGAATCAGTCACATTCCGTGCATGTCAATCGATGAGCTCGTTCGAGAGCTTCGCGATATTCTCCTGCAAAGTCTTCCTGTCTGAGTACTTCTAGGTTACTTGCTATAACCTGAAGTGTATCGATCGCGTGTACGGCGACTTGTGCTCTCCGGTAGAACAGTCCTGCTGTTGAGGATCTTTCTACGCTTGTCTCGGGGTAGTCTGAGTCAGCTCCGCTCGACTCTGGACTTGGTTGAGCCGGTATAAGGATATCTTCGGCTCTGGGTCTTCCTTCGCTAGTGGTTAAAGAGCTTCTATACTCTTGCCACTCTGGGGTTCTGTGAAACGCGGGTTCTCCTGGTTGTACAAGAGTGCTCGGACTCGAGTATGCGGAGGAGATATTTTCGACGAAAGGGATTACAGACGAGATGCCTCGACTGTAAGGGTGTGGGGTAGCTGGTCGCGTTACTGGGATGTAAAGCGATGGTAAAGTGGGTAAGGGTTTGCCCCTGTTCGTCGTCTGGTTCTGTGCGTCTCCTGGTCTTCTGAGAAGAGGATGGTCTATCCTGTTCTCCGCCGTTTTGGCTGTCTGTCTCTTTCTCAACTTTCGAGTGAGAAAGGGATATCTTGGTTCGTTGTAGGTGGTTCTCTGCACTTGGATAAGTGGAGAGTTAAAGCTTTCAGTCTAATGTTACGCTTTCGAGCGTGACCTTAAACCAAAGAGCCTTAAAGGTCGTTCTGTCCAGCCGCCTGCAATATACTAGTCCAGGTTGCCTACTCCGAGGCGAACCCTAGTATAAAGCCTATGCTGAACTCTTACTAGTACGGTTCACCTTATCGAAGGGGAACACTAGTAAGATCGGGTGAAAACGAGTATAACGAGGAACGGTTCGTTATTCGCAAAGGAGACTGAAAGCTGGGGGTCGCTCTGAGACGTCGCCCCTTATATACAAGTTGTGAAGCTGCGGAAGAATGTTCTAGTACTTGTAGAGAAGGTTCTGGTAAGTACTACTCGTGTCCGTACTCTTCTGTAGTAGTAACAAAGAGAATGAACTAGAATATACAAGAATATTCTGGAGACTTGCCTAACTAGTAGTACAATAAGACAAACTGATCGCGTGAGAGTAAAAGTACAAGTCCGTTACTGGTAACTCCTGTGATAGTCGTAACACCTTAGAGAGGTCGCGGACGTACCATAGGACAGGGTGGGGCTCGCCTTGGCGCCTCACAGTCGGCAGGCGCGGGAGGCCAATTCTAAAGCCCGTCTCGCCCGTTACCTCGGTGATCACCTGCTCCATCCGGCCACGGATACTCCTCACCATGTTCTCCGGCGGGACTCCCTTGACCTTCGGGATCCTCACACCGATGACCGTCTTCTCGCCCGAGACCTTCTTCATGTCCCTTACATAGTTCATGTCCGATCCCGCCGCAACACTATCCGGATTGCTGAAGTGGAGAGTCGGGAAGCCATCGCGGGGCTTGGGCATCATCGGGTGGATAACGTACCGCTGCTGCGGCGCGTCCTGGGCGCGGAGCGTCGCGGTCTGCTGCATAGGTTGCCCCATCATCGAGACACGTCTGGTTAGGGGGTTGATCACCACGGGCGCCGGCGTAGAGTGGCGCAGGGTGCTCGTCCTGTTCTCTCTGCGCCGCCAACTGCTCCGCCAGGAGCCTATCAACATCCAACCCAACCTCCTCCTCGAAGTTGCTGTTGGGGCGCGGTTCCGCGTTCCTGTTCGCCGCTGGAGGGGCACTCCCGCGCAGACCGTTAGGTACGTCCATCGATACAGGTCCCTCACGCGCCAGGCACCCAACCAGCTGCTGGTGCTCATTGATCCTTCTCAGTCCTTGGTTTCGCAGCCCAGTAGTGTTCCTTGCTTGCGCACGCGCATGCACTCCGGCCTAGGTGTTCGTCCTCGGACGCACTGGGGCTGAGAAGAGGGCTGCCACATAGGGTGTGGGGCGCCGCTGAGGGCGGGCGTCTCGGGGCGGGCTGAAGATGTCGTGTTCTTGGTGCGGGGTCTGGAAAGCGAACTGGCGAGCCAGGGCATCTCTACCACCAGCAGGGTGCAGGGGCACATTCAAGGTCGCACTTCCTCGTGTGTCAGTGCCTTGTCCAGCCACGCGCTGCACCGCATCCTGCGGCGGGTGATCTCCATTTCCATTCCACTCGGAGCGCCCGACGGAACGGAGTTACCGGACAGGATGTTTGCCGGCGGCACCGCAATGGGATCACCAGGGTTATAGTAGTTACTATTCGAGAGGTGCGGCGGGGGCGGAGTCCTTCGCAGTGGCGCAGGAGGCAGGCAGGGAGCGGGGAAGGGGACGGGGGTCCTGTCTCGTTGGTCGCAAACGTGAAGGAAAAAGCCACCAACATTGGGAGGGTGGGACACCTTCGGCGCCGCTCACCCAGTTCTCGTGCTAGACGCGAGCGTAACAACATCATGCGTCCCAACGCCAGCCTCATGCATCTCCTCAGCTCAAGATGTCCTCCGGTTCCCGACTGGCTGCTGGAGGGCAGCACCACGCCGCTTCTTCTTCGTCGCAACCCTCCAGGGTCCACCGTTGTCTAGGAAGGTGCGTCCGCCACGTCTCCAATTGTGCTGCCGTCCATACTCTGGTGGGGCTGTGGTGCCAGGTTTCTTTGGACACAGTCGGGCGTGACCACCGGCATCCAGGTCAGCGACTGCTGGCTCTGTGACTGTGGAGCCAGGAAGTTCACCTCCGCCCACAGGACACGAGGTTGTCCCAGCGGCGGAGAGGGGTTCTGCTGAGGCACCGATGAGGGCAGGATCGAGCTCGGGGGAGTGACATCTGCTAGGTGCGTGCAAGGTTAGGCGCAGTTTGCTAACATGGTCGTTAGACTTACGTCCTGCCCCCACGGGTTCTGCTCTACTGAAACCTCCATCCTAACGTCGGCATCCTGTGCCACGAAAGTCTGGGTGCCAACCGGCGACGGGATCGGGGACACCGATGTCTGAGTCTGGAGAAGCCCACCGGTCTCAGTGGCGAGGCCATCCCCACCTCCATAGGGCTCTGCTGGTCGTACGAAGCGATTGGATCTCACCAGACTCCACCAATGCCTCGCGTACAAGCTGGCGTGCTGGGGGGGCTTTCTGTGGCGGAGGGTTGTTTCTGTTGTCCATGGTCAGGTTAGTCCGCGGTCTGCGTCTGGCGTGTGGTTCGGCTGGCAGTGGCACACCGGTTCGTGGTGGGGAGGGGGGGGCAAAGGAGGACGCGGGCGTCCCGCCAGTTCATTTAAAGGCCATCCTAGGTCAGGCATCATCTTCTCTCTGTCTCGCGCTCAGGACTTAGCAGGGAAAATCCTCTCAGAAATTCAGTGCCGTGCAGCCACTATACATCCCGTCAAGTCCGGGGCTCACCCTCATGGCATGGGCGAGTTTCTGTTGCAGCGTAAGGTCCGTCCAGGCCAGGCTCGGGATGGTTACTCAACCAGGCTTCTTTGACTTCCAAATGCATCGCATTCCCATGGGCCATCTTGGCATCGCTCGGCATCAGCCACGCCATCCCCTCTCCTGCTGTCCTGCTCCTTCCCCCCGTTCACCATTCCTCCTCGTCCATCTCCACCTCTACGCTCACCCATTAACATGCTGTCTCTCTGGTCCGTATCCCAAGGTCTTTCATCCTATCCCACTACAGGGTCCGGACTTAAGGTTCATTAAGTACGTCAAGCGCGCTGCACGCAAACTTACTCCATCTCGCCGCTGCTTCTCCGTCTTTGTTCTCACTATTCAACCTTCAGCCGCCATCTTTCTTCAAATTCTGTTGTCATTCCGTCTTTCTCCTCAAATTGCGCATACATATTCGACCAGGAAGCCCCAGTCCCGTGCCCACTGGTATTTACAGGTCTCCGTCCCGCACCTCCGGTCACGTGCGGCTCTATCGGGGATCCGCGTATTCCTTCCCATCTCCACGCGCTCCTCATCCGGGGACAAGATTGCCATGATACCCGGGATTAACAAGACGGTAAGTCTCACCTGCTTAACAGGATTTAAGTCGCACTCGTTACACAACTCGAAAGTCACCGCCCCCCCTCCCTTCCCTGCTACCGCGACAATTCTCCCTATGATGTGCGGGTCATAGGTGTCGTACCGCGGAAGACTACGGATGGTGCGTGGTAAGCGACCCTTGACAGAGCAAGGACTCTAACGCGGAGTCCCACCTGCAGAGGGATTGTCGGCGCTATGGGGACATCGTATTGATGCGTCTTGCTTCCAGCCGCACGCCATGGGACGGTGGGCTGTTCACATTCCTTCCATCGTGTGTCGACCGTTGTTGTCTTCGCTTCGCGGATCTCATTTCTTGGGGGCAGGATAGAGGAGTCTAGTGTCGTACAGACATGCTGGGGAATAAATTGAGTGTTGCGACACACACCATGCGCACGAGTTGGGCAGTACCATTCTCTGAGTTAATTTTTGGTGTAAGGATCGTGTTCCACTCGCAGATATTCTGCAAACGCAGGCGAGGAGGGAGTGTGTGCGTGCTCGTTTCAGTGGTTCGTGTCCAGTCCAGGAGGGGAGCGAGCGGGTTTAGGGGAGGGAGGAAGGAGGGTGATAGGAGGTTGGTTGTCCCAAGCTCATAAGGCCTGTCTAGACACCCTTAAATCCCATGTCCAGATGCTTTAGGGTAGGCTCGGCACCTACATGGGCTCCAAGCTCTCCATACCCATAGACTGGTTCCATCCAGCTAAGTCAATCATTCGGTGGCCCACTCAGCACCATTCTCAACATTTCCTCACAGGGCGGTTCGGTGTGTTCCCTACCAGCACACGTTGTGTCCCCGTCCATCCTCTCTTCCAGTGCACCATGCTCACACAGTTTGCCAGCGTACTGTCCCCACTCTGGGATCCAGGTTCCGTCGTTCTGCACTCAAGCATTGCAACACACGCCGTTGCATCACCCGAAGGTGGTCTGGCCCAAAGGCCAAGCCGCCCGAAGGCATCAGACGCCTGAGGCAGTCGCACTGGCACTCACACTCGTTGCC